>CANYBF012230158.1:0-11751 GCA_948192965.1 Dalechampia spathulata
TATCCTAAAATTTGTTTTTTTATTTATCCAAATTCATTCACACATTGAGCATGCGAAATACACACTAGAAATAACACCTAATTATCACAACATACTAATACTAATGTAAAACCACCTTCAATTTCAGGAACAACCTAAAATTAAACATTATATATAAGTAGCAAAACAAACCCTTCATAATAACATTTCTTCTCTTCAATATGATATTAACAAAAAGATAAACACGCAAGCATTTAATCTTAAACTCTTTCACAAAATTTCAGAACAACAATCACTCAAAAATGAAATTCACGGCACCTATCTAATTTATCAAACAAAATCGCAAAACACAAACATTCTTATATTTAAAATCGTAGCTCACCAAATCTCTATCATAATATATAATTTAATCTCTATAACAACAAACAAGTCATCCCTTTTTAGTTATAATATCTTTATCTAATATTCACTAAAAAAAATGAAATGAATTAATAACCTCTTAATCACTCATAAACTCACCTTTGTGTAATTTTTCCTTTGAACAGTAAATTTAAACATATAGCTAAAAATCAAAGCCTCAAAATTTAAAATGAAGTTCTTTACTGTAATCGTCCAAAACTCTTTCACCTTGCTTTAATCACTAATTCATAATAATCACCAACTTATAAACTTAATTACAACCAAAACACACCTGCAAATTATCCTAAATTAAGAATCGGTTAAAGAGAGTTAAAGAAGAAAGAAGGAATAACTAAAACTTCCAATAATCCTCACCTTAACTCAAACCCATTGGTTTCCTTATAACTTCTTATACCGCCTCTTAAAACAGTCATTTTAAGCTTAGTTGCAAAGTAACTTGAACATGCAATAGCCTTTGTGGAAGATTCGGTCAAAAATAGAAGAAGAAGTCTACGATTAAATCAAAACAAATAAGAGAAAAGAAGGTTTCCAGCTGATTTTCAAAGAAGGAAATGTGAATCAGGTCTTCAAGCTTTAATTTTAATAATTAAAAGAAGAAAAGAAGAGGAAAATGGGGCTTTTCAAATTTTTGAAATGAAAAGGAAGTTAATTTCTGATGAGTATAAAGGATAAGAAGAAAAAGAATAAGCTGTGGTGTAAAATATTTCAGCCAAGATAAGAAGAAAAATCGATAGATGGAAAAGGAAGAGGGAAAAGAAAGGTTGTTATCATTTTATCCTTCATTATCTTCTTATTTACATATATTATTTAATTACCTATTTTATACATAAGCCTTACATAAGAACATATGCCATTTCCAACACTTTAAATATCTATATACATTTATATATATATTTACATTCAACTACACGCCCCTCACTCCATGAACTAGAAATTTAATATATAAATATATATTTATATTATATAATACTTCATATATTCTTACCATTTATGTATATACACCCATATACTATACATGTATATATATACTAATATTCATTTATAGTATAACAAAATTTATATTCATCTTATATAATATAATATTTATAATATCTTGTATTTATATATACATGATACACACTATACATAATATTACATAATAAAATAAAATATGACATAGTATAGTAAAACATAATCTAAGAACATAAAATTTAATACAATAAAATATAATATATACATTTTTTTAATATATATAATAAAATAAAATATCTCAATTAATACAAGATATATTTATATATATACTTAATACAAACGTATTTATTATTATCATTATTAATTTATTTTATTTTATACACATTTTTTTAACTGTTATTTTTGCTTCTAATATATATATATATATATATATATATATATATCTTTTTTTTATTCACCATTTACAAATCATATACTTATTTTAATCATCCCTTAAAAATCAAGTACATATGTATATTTAAATATTCTTTTAATTTCTCTATGCACATATCACATTCAATTTCACGTATATTCACACACGTAAACAATTTTTATTAATAAAGTACACGTATATATATATATATTTAATATATTTTAGCAATTATTATAAAACATGTATAAAATAATTTTCACACATTTACCCAACATTCATCTCATTATCTAATCAATAATTCTATCAATTATTATCATATAAATATTAGAACTCAAATCAATTAGCACACCATTTAATTTCCATATCATCCATAAATATCACATCGTTCCAAATTTAATCTCATTCATTCATACATAAAATCTAAAATGCATTACATTCCTTATTAATACATTGATCTAAATGTGAGGATATGACATAACAAGCTTGAAGGAAGTCAAGGTGCAAAGATTCTTATAGATCCACGACTAGATCAAGTGGAAATCAAGTTTAGTTTGGATTTTTGTTGTTTTGCTTAAGGTGAGTAAGGGTGAGTATAGATTAGTGTTAGATCTAGTAGACCTATGATTTTATTATGAAAATCATGAAGTGGCCAAATGGTTCTTAGTAGATCTAGTAGTTTGAGTCCTTGATTTGAAGTTTGTGATGATTATTGGTGTAAAAGTGGTGAAATAAAGTGGTTGTGTATTGTGTGGGTGTGTGTTTGATGATTTCATTGCTTTGGCCAAATGGATCTAAAAGAATAAGCTAAAGGATGGTAAGATCTAAGCATGTTTAAAGGAAATTTGTTAAAATTAGAAGATAATCTCTCAAGAAAATCATAGAACTTAAGTTATAAGATGATTAATGGATGATATATTACTAAATCTTCACATTAAGTTCATATGATTAAAATTTATGGAAAAATCATTTTTGTTTAAGTATGATTTAAATTTTTTAACTTAAAATTTAAGTAAACTTGAAATATTTTGATGTAATGAAGAAGAAGCATACGGCATGTTAATGAACATTGGACTTAAGATGCATTTTTAAATGATTAAGTGGATAATACTTGAAGCATGCAACCATGTTATTGTTAAAGACTAAATTGATCACTAAATTAAGTATGTTAAGTATTCATCAGAAGCTTAATAAGTCACTTTATTAATGATATAAAAGCTTTTGTATGGAAATTGATTTTAGTTGACCAAAATGAAGTTGGAAATAAATATGGTATGAAATGGTTTTATTTAAGATTTAAATTTGTCGACTAAAATTAAAGATAAAAGATAACAGTGAAGTATATGGTATGATGACATACAGTTTTAGAAGTGTTTTAAATTATAAGATTGAATTTGATATTAAATGCATAAGTTAAAGACATGTAGCATGTTATATGAAAGTGGTCAAATGAAGTGCAAGTATATATGTGATATGCGGCCATATTATGAATTGGATATTAGAATGAATATTCTAAAGACATATGAACATTAAGTTAAGTCTTTGAGTTAGTAATTTAATGGTTAAATAACAGAGGTATTAAAGGCATGTTACAAGAAGTTATATGATGATATTTAAGTAATTTTCAAGTAAGTCATGATATTGAATAGTATTAACAGATGAATAAAGATGTTATTGGATTATTTTAAAATAACAGCAGTAGTATATGAATAGTATATTATTAAGAAACTGTTTAAGTCATGTGTTCTGGATAGTAATAAGTGATTAGTATTATGATACTAACTATCTGGTATTTGATATTATAACATCAACTATTTTTTAGTGGAATGTAAGTTTGATGAGTAATAAAGGAAAAGTTAAGAACACAGTTTATATAAGGTTATGGATTAATGTAAGTAATGTGATATTAATAAAAGGAGTTTTATAATATATTGATGAAAAGTTTAATAAATATGATTAGTGACACAACAGTTAATGCTAATGTGATTTCCTAAGTAATACTATGATACATTCAGTGTATTGACTTGATATGTGATTAATTAATTATTGTACAGTGATATATGATTGCAAGTATGAATTATTAATAATTAATAATGGAATTCAAATTGCTGATTAAATATGAACACTGATTTATGAATTAGATGGTTCAGAGGAAAATCATTGCATACCACCAGGAAATTTAAAAGGAAAGGAAATTACAGGTTTGTGCTAGTTTGAATGATGTTCCTCGATCATTAAATGATCAAAAAGGACGATGGTATGGTATAATGCAATGGTATTAAATAATTAACTGTAACATGATGTTATATTCATTTACCATGTCATAATCATCGTTGCATTATCATATAAAACATGGCATAACATGACATGGGGAAATAAGGAAAAAGGAAAATGAGCAAATGTAAGGAAAATGTTAAATGGAAAGGTACTAGGCAATATGAAATGAATTCCTATGGGAATTAAATAAAAAGGAAAATGAAAAGAAATGAAATGAAATGAAATGAAAAGAAAAGAATGTGAAATGGGTTCCAGTTTGTTGAACCATAGATATGATTTGAAATGAAAGATCCAGTGTAATGCGCGTATATGAAATGGCCCAAAATGTGAAAGGGTAATGAAATGAAATGAAATGTTACAGGAAAATAAGAGAGAGAATGCATAACATGAATGCATTCTCAACAAGCAATCATTATCATTATATATGATGGAAATACATTGAATGGAATGATGAATGCACTATATGTGCATATATGATGATGTTTACAGTATCATACAGAGTAAGAATATATAGCATGATATTAATATCTATTGATAAAATATTATGATGCAATGAATTACTATGATGATGATGATACTGAATATGATGGTGAATTAATGATGATGCTGAAATGATAATCACAAGTAATAGCAAAGATGTTAAATAATGATAATGGCATACAATTAATGGCATATGATATATTTGAATGGTATATATGCTGATGCATTATGAGTAATTGAAATGATGATTTCTTTGCTATTATATTATGTGATTTACATGATGATTAAATTGATTTATGTTGGCATGTGATTATCATGATGTTTATGATTTATGTTATACTAGCACCACTGAGTTTTATATTCAGCATTTGTCAATTGATGAATGCAGGAACTAGTGAGAACAGGGAGCAAGGGAATCAATGAAGTCAGCAGTAGGTCATTCAAATAAAGTTATTGGTAAAGACTCGAACTTCTTAACAGATCTCTATTCTGCAATATTCATGCATCTTACGTATTTGATACTTTGGCAGAAATAGAAATATTGGCAGTAAGAACAGTAATTAAAGTAATGATAGTAAAACTGATGGGTGTGTTTTATGAAAACAATATAACGATGCATAAATGATATTAGTAATGTTAGTATGCAAATAATGTTTAAAAAGATATGGATCGTTATGCACATTTTCGTTATAAAAATAAAAAAAATACTACATTTTATTTAGTTAAGTAATGTAATCCCTTGTAGGATGATTATCAATTTTCTAGAATTGATAATTATACTACGAGAGCATGTTATGTAGCAGAAAGGCATGACAAAGTTTCTTTGAAAGACAAAGAATAAAACACCAATACAATTGTCCCTACACCCCACAGCAGAACGATATAGTTGAAACAAAACACAAACACCTATTACAAGTAGCTCGTGTTATCATGAAAGAATCAAACTTACTCATTAGGTTATGGAGTGAGTCTATACTATATGCAACCTAGATAATAAGTGTATTACCTACAATTATCCTCAATTGGAAAACACAATATGAGAAATTAATAGAAAAAAAATAGAGTATGAGAGATTCAAAATGTCATGCCTTTCTATGATGTGACATGTTCCCGTAAAGTAATTAATGATCCCCCAATCAAATGGAAACCATTAATTACCTTACAAGGGATGTGAAAATTATTTATTAAGTTTACATATTAAGATATTAATTTCATGTTACATATTTGCATTTACCGCCTTAATCTTTATTTTAAATTACTTGTCAATATTTTATAAAACCTTAATCTAATCCAAGTCCTCGCCTTCAAAAGAAGCCCTACTGAATTGGTGCTTTGGGATCCATGCATTCCATCCATCTGTTAACCTGCGTTCATCAAATGACGAACGCTGAGTATTTCACTCAGTGGTACTATAATCATATCTTAGAAAATATTATCAAACATCAATCATATATATAGCATGTGTAGTAAACTTTTCATCTTAATTATAGCATCATCATACAGTCATTTAAAATATTATTTCTAAATATTTCATATTTATTCTTTCAAATGTTTAGTTCATAATTCATTTATAACATAACTATAATAATTAATTTTTCCATGCAACATATCTTTTATTTTCTTTAAAATCATTTATCTTTTCCGATTACTTGTATGAAACATAAACCTTATAACATGTATACTATATTAAGTTTCAACCATTACCATTATTTAATTTACGTAAACAGTCCCATAATATGTTCATGTTATATAATCTATGTAATTCATTAACCGTCTATATCATAACTTCTACTTCTGTAACTAAACTTTCTGTATTATTATATCATTATATTAACAACCTTAAAATGCGGTAAACATTTAACATCTTTTAACTATAAATTTCATAATAATAAATATTATACTTTAGCATATATTCGAACCCAACAATCTCATGCTATAAACATTATCAATATACAATTAATTCCTGTGAGTACTTAAAATATCTTTAAATCAATTTAATATGTACTCCTTCCGTTAATAAAACATAAAATATTTAGGATTACAAATCATCATTTCTATCAACATTTAGCATATATATATATATATATATATATATATATATATATATATCATCAATAAATATCATCTTTCTTCAGCAATCATTACTATTACAAGCATAAGCTTCATCATTTCATATAAATCATCATATAATAATACAATGTGACATGTAATATATATTTATCAATTTATCATATACTTTCCTTTGTTTCCCATATCATTTTGTTTCATCATCTTTATAAGAATGCCCACAAACTGCATTCTTTCTCTGAATAACATATCATAAAGAAACCATCCTCTTTCTATATCATTTATACATGTGCACTCATGGTGCTTCATCATAACATCCATTGAACTTTCATAATGCGTGAATGAGAAATGTTGTCTGTGAGAATGCATTCATGTCACGCATTCTCCCTCTTATTTTCCTGTATCATTTCATTTCATATCATTTACCCTTTTCACATATTAGGCTATTTAATATCATATTCGCGCTTGGTACTGGGTCATACATTTCATTTCATATTATTTCTATGGTTCAATGTACTGGAACCCATTTCACATTCATTTCATTTCATATTATTTCTGTACTGGAACCCATTTCACATTCATTTCATTTCATTTTCCTTTCCATTCACTTCCCATAGAAATTCATTTCATAATGCCCAAGTACCCTTTTCATTTATCATTTCCTCACTTTCGCTCATTTTCCTCCTTCCTTATTTCTCCATGTCATGTCATGATTATGAGTATGTCAATTGATGTTTATTGACATGATATGTATGCTTTATATCATGATGCTATGATGAAATTATATAAATATCATGATAACGTATAATGCATCATCCATTTCGTACTTCACCCATTTCATTCATCAACCATCCCATATAATTATTATCATTAAATATAATGAAGAACATCTCATAATATAAGAATATTGAAGTATCGATCATTGACCTTGATTAATAATTCATGATATTATATCCATCAACTATCAATCATAATTAACTATTCATACCAATCATAGCACATCATAGGCATAACACCTCATTTTAATATAATTATAAAGTGTAAATATAATAATTTGCTCATTTCTAACTTATGATTACTCATCAATCTCTAATACCTTTAGATACTAGATTCCATAAACTTATATGTCTCTTATCTTAGAAACATTTCATTCCTTTACTTTCCCTTCTTATAACATTTTTAAACTTTCACATAATCATACCTTCTTACTTGTATAATTTATTACGTAATATGTAATCAATATACTTTTGATGTCATGTTAAGTTATAAGTATCAAAATATAATACTATACATAATTTATCTTATATAATCAATATCATTAATTGTATTGATATCCACAGCATTCATCAAGATTCACCATATCACCATATGCATAAATTCCATTTATGTTAACTTTAAATGATAGATCATAATATTATAATGCATCATTTAATTTCCTTTCATAATATTCTAAATATATCAACCATCAATCATTATCATAAAATAATAATATTTTAATAAGCATATACTCATCATATAATTTCCCTATAACATAAACATAAATTAATAACCTTAATTAATCATTGTAATATAATGATATCTTAAATAAGAAGATATTCATCAAATACCTTTTCTATAATCATGTACTTTAAGTTATCATCCTTATTAAATAATATGTATAATATACCCTATAGAATTCATAATATATCATTGATCACCCATATTTTAATGAAATAAGCATATAAAATAAAACATGTAATAACATGTTATTATTAAGGTAAGTTCATACTTACATGTCGATCCATTATTAAGGCATTAACAAATAAATAGCATAAACCTGATTTTTCGTTCCTTAATTTAATTCCTCTGATGGAATGTGTTGATTTCCCTCTGAATCACATAAATCATAAATTAAATATTCATCTTTAATTAATAAATTTAATTCGATCATTAATCATCTATTATTTATATTAAAAATCACATATTACTTTATAACAGTCAATTACTTATTATAACATCAATTTAGGAAAATCATAATCTCATTTACATTAGTATCATCATTTATATTAACTATATTACATATCATATAATTTAAATTAATTAAAATATAAATGATATCAATTTAATATAATTTTCATATAATATGAAAATTATACCTTATTTAATTTTTCATCATTTAATTATAAGTATAAAATTTTCTCCATCATCATAAACATTACTTATCTCATTAACTACTAATTCAATAAATTCATATTATTTAAAAAGCATATTAATAAACTTAACAACATCTTATACTTTTACTTAACCACACTATAAATCTTAACGTATTCCATAAATTATTCAATTCATTTGTATAATTAAACACCTTAAGTACTATATGCCTTTATTTATTATACTTTATTCCTTTACCTTTCACCTATTTAATCAACTAAGGTTAATTCATTTAACCTATTTCATGACATATATATAATGTAATTTACACCTAATTAAATCATATAATTTGAACCTTAATAACCATATATCATCCCTTCATACACATTATTATTATATTTCATTTTTATTAACTTAAATAAATTCCATACCAATTATTTCATACCCATAATAAACCATCTCATTTAATCAATTATTTCTAATTTCATACTAATCATTTTTTTTACCATAATTAAATTAACTTAATTAACTTCCTTAAAACTCATTATAACTTTAATTAATTCATATTTTAAATCCATAACATTTAATTGCTGCATCCTTTAAATGAATTTTACTTTATCATACTTAATAAATTAATCAAATAAACCCTTCATATAATTTATTAATTAACTCATTAAGCTTCTATAAAAAAAATACCTATTATACTTAATTAATTAACCAGCTTGTATCATCATTTATTTAATTATTCAAATATGTATTCTTAAGCCCTTTTTATTGAATATATAAATCATTGAATTAATTAAAATACTTTTAGAGCTATATGTCAACATACAAACCAATTCTCTTTCATACTTCATTTTAATCCATTAATATAAATTTCATATAATCAATTTATTCCATTAATAAATTAACTCAATATTCTTTTAATAACTATTTAATATACCCAATAATTTTAATCATTTAAATCCTCATAAATCACGTGATCTCATATATCAATAATTCTCCAACCAACATATTTAATGTATTATTTATTAATCATTTTAGCTTCTAACTACCACATGACCTCATTCTTTATCATTAACCAATTAAAATATTTAATTAATTAACCTTTAACTTTATTACGGTCACACACTCCATTTTTTCTCTATTTAACATATTAAAATATATTTTAAGTCTAATATCAAAGAAAATGCCAATTATCTTATCTTTTAATCATTAAAGTCTTCTTACATCACATGACCCCATGCTCTATTATTACCTCATTTAATATTTAAAAGTTCATATTAAAGTCCATTATTAATGACTATGCCATATACCCCATTTAAAATACATCATAATTTCTTCAATTTTTACTTTAACTTAAAATCAATAAAAAGATTCTCATATACTTAAAAATATTTACCATAACTTTCAATTCTTTAAATTTGTTTAAATTAACCTTATATCTTTAATCAATCATGAAAATCATTTCCTTTATTTTATTTTTTTTAATCATTAAGTTCCAAAAGTCATTAACAACTTCAAATCTATCTTAAATAATCATGAAACTTAAATTAATTTATCTTATATTAAATATTTACTTATCAATCTTATCAATCCCTTAATCATGCATTTTCATCTTACCAATTTGATCAAAATAAAGAAAAATGTCAAACACACCCACACACACCCAATCCACTATACTTCATTAATTTACAACCTAAACTTGCTAAAACTTTAAACCAAAAATTAAAACTACTAAATATACCTAAAAATGATTCAGCTATAACACAAAATACATACAAACATTTCTGCCACAATAAAAAAAATACCTAAAAATGCATGGATCTTAAAGTTCCAATATCAAAATCAACTCACCTTTAAATAAAATGACTAAAATGGACTAAAACTTGCTCTCCCTTTTGATTTTACCTCCAATCTACAAGAATCTCCCCATTATAATTTGTTTCCCATCATCATTCACTCATGCATGTGCTTATAACTTAGATCCATCAAAGAAAAATAAGATCAAGAGCTTTGAATATTGCGGTTTGTTCAAGGACTCATGGATTTAGTGGTTTAGAACTTTAAATTTGAAGAACAAGAAATAAATGTTTCGACCTTTGTAAGAACAAGATGGAAAAGAAAAAATTTCAGCCTAATATGAAAATATATTTGTAGATCTAATCATATACTTGAAGAACAAGGTGAAAAGTGAAAAAATATGTTATGGTTTTTAGGCTTCTATGAAGAAAGAGTTTCGGTTTCTTCCCAAAACACCATGAAAATGAAGATGCTTCTTCAAACCTTGTGCATATCATGTAGTTCTAACATTAGACTTTAGGGTTGAAGAGAAATCATGAAGGAAATGAAGTATATTTTTGGTTTCTAAAGGAAAGAACATAAAGAACATGTAAAAAAAATGTAAGGAAAAGAAAGAAATGAAGAAGGAAGAAGTGTATATTCGGCCATGGAGGAAAGAAGGAAACAAAGGAATGAATTAAGTGGAAATGTAACCTTAAAACCGTATAGAATAGGATTCTAGCCTTTAAAATATACCAATACGTATATCATTTGAATCCCTCCTATCATATCATTCCACATGTCTTTAATACTTCCTAAATACCTTAAAATACCTAATTAATACATAAACTATCATTCTCATCTTTTTCCATGAACTATTAAATTAATATATTTCATCTTCTCTCTCCTTCCACTAACATCATTACCCATACCACCTTTTTCAATTACCCATACACTCATTATTTTATTCCTGCACTATCACTTTCCCCCATACCAAATAAAATACATTATTTTCAAATTCCACTCATATAATATCCAAATAATCATTTATCTATTTATCTTTATTTACATTATTTATTTATAATATCATTTATAATTTCTTCTTAATAACTCATATATTACATCATCATTTCTCTACATTATTTAATTACTAAAATACAATACATATACTAATATATTATATTTATGCAACTCTTATACATTCCATTATATTATTCATATATGTATATATATATGTATATATATATATATATATA
>CANYBF012230852.1:0-12234 GCA_948192965.1 Dalechampia spathulata
CCTAGAATGGCCGAAGTTGGCCCAGAATGGCCTAGAAAGCCCTAAATCAACTTGGATTGGCCTGAAGTTAACCCAAACTGACCCAGAGGCATTCCTAAACCGATTCGGATCAAGCCGGTCCAAAATTAGGGTGCGACAATAAGCCAACTTTGTGATAATGGTTATGAGGTTGTCTTTGATCCTAAGGGATGCTTTATTTATAGAATATGTGATGATAAACTACTCTTTCAAGGTGATAGAATAGAAAATGTCTATGCAATTGATTTTAAGTCATTTTCTAATAAAAGTATCAAGTGTCTTGTTTCTATAGGTGAAGATTTTTGGCTTTGGCATAAAAGGCTTAGACATGTCAGTTTTGAAAGCATTGGTGATCTCGAGAAGGATGAACACGTTGTAGGATTTCCAAAGATCAAATTTGTTAAAGATAAAATATGTGAAGTTGCCAAATGGAAAAATAGGTAAAATCCTCATTTAAGGTAAAGAACAAGGTAACTTCTACAAAACCTCTTCAATTACTCCATATAAATTTATTTGGACCAACTAGGATTGCTAGCTTAGGTGGTATAAATTATGCACTTATTGTTGTTGATGATTACTCTAGGTTTACTTGGGTTTCTTTTATAGCTTATAAAGATGATGCATTCAATGATTTTTAAACATTGATTAAAAGAATAAAAAATGAAAAAGATTATTATATTTTATCCATTAGGAGTGATCATGGAAAAGAATTTCAAAATGAAAACTTCAAGCCATTTTATGATTTTCAAGGTATTCATCATAATTTTTCATCTCCTAGAACTCCTTAACAAAATGGGGTAGTTGAAAGGAAAAATCAAACTCTTTATGACATGGCACATACAATGCTTAATGAGTATCAATTACCATCTTACATTTGGTCTGAAATAGTGAATACTGCTTGCTATGTCTCAAACCAAGTTCATTTAAGACCAATTTTAAAGAAAACTCCTTATGAACTATGGAATGGTAGAAAACCAAGGATTTCATACTTTAGAGTATTTGGTTGCAAGTGCTATATTTTGAACACCAAGGATAATCATGGTAAATTTGATCCTAAGATTGATGAAGGTTTATTTTTAAGCTATGCTACATTTAGTAAGTCATATAAGGTGTTCAATAAATGAACTTTAGTTATTGAGGAATCAATGCATATTATTTTTTATGAGACTAACTCCCTTGGTCCAAGAAAGGAAATTGTTGATGATGATGTAGGAATTTTATTAGAACAAGGAGAAGGATAAGAGAATCAATAAGAAGTTATTCCAATGGATGTTGAAAAGGAAGAGATAAATGACCTTCCTTCTCACCTTGTTGCAACCCAAATTGAGCATGACCTATCAAAAGAGTGGCAATTTCTTAAGGGACACTCCAAGGAGCAAATCATAGGTAAAACATCCAAAGAGGTAATTACTCGTTCAAAATTCAAAGATATTCATAAAAATCTTGCTTTTATTTCTCAAATTAAACGAAAGAATGTTAATGAAGCCTTGAATAATGAAAGTTGGGTGTTTGCTATGTAAGATGAATTAAATTAGTTCAAAAGGAATAGGGTGTGGACCTTAGTACCTAAGTCTAGAGATGCATGTATTATAGGAACTAGATGGGTATTTAGGAATAAGTTAGATGCAGATGGTGTCATAACTAGAAATAAGGCTAGACTAGTGGCAAAAGGTTATAGTCAAGAAGAGGGAATTGATTATACCTTTGCACCCATAGTTAGATTGGAAGCTATTAGGATGTTGTTAGCATATGTATGATACATGAATTTCAAATTATTCCAAATGGATGTGAAAAGTGCTTTTTTTAAATGGTTTTATTGATGAAGGAGTATTTGTTGCATAACCCCTTGGTTTTGAAGATTTTAACTTTCCAAACCATGTTTTTAAACTTACCAAAGGTTTATATGGCCTTAAACAAGCCCCTAAAGCTTGGTATGATAGATTAAGCAATTTCTTAAATGACAATGGTTTTGAAAACGGAAAAGCAGACACAACACTCTTTATTAAGCATTATAAACATGACATTTTGCTTGTGTAAATTTATGTTGATGTTATCATATTCGGTGCTACTAATGAAGATTTGTGCAAGGAATTTTCCAAGTGTATGCAGGGAGAATTCAAAATGAACATGATAGGAGAATTGAAGTACTTCTTGGGACTTCAAGTCAGGCAATGCAAGGATGGAATCTTCATCAACCAATTCAAGTACACTCAAGAGATGTTGAAGAAATTCAGATTGGAAGATGCTAAAGCTAGCAAGACTCCCATGAGCACTACTACAAAGATTTTTTTGGATGAAAGTGGCAAACATGTAGATTAAAAGAAGTATAGAGGTATGATAGGTAGTTTACTCTATCTAACTGCTTCTAGGCCAAATATAATGTTTATTGTGTGTATGTGTGCTAGGTTTCAAGCATCTCCTAGGGAATCTCATTTAAGTGCTATGAAAAGAATTTTCAAATACTTGATTGAAACAATGTATTATGGCTTGTAGTATGCTAAGAATGATTCTTTTGACTTGATTGCTTTTTTTTTATGCTAACTTTGCTGGTAATATGTTAGATAGGAAAAGTACTTCGGGTACTTGTCATTTCTTAGGAACTTGTTTGGTTTCTTGGTTTAACAAGAAACAAAATTATGTGTAACTGTCTACTACTGAAGTTGAGTATATATCCACCGGTTGTTGTTATGCTCAAGTGTTATGGATTCAACAACAATTGAGGGATTACAATGTTTATGTATCTTGCACCTCTATTAAATGTGATAACACTAGTGCTATAAACTTGTTTAAGAATCCTATACAGCATTCTAGGACTAAGCACATATATATTAGGCACCATTTCTTGCATGATAATATGCAAAAAAGGACAGTTATATTAGAATTTCTTGATACAAATCACCAACTTACCAATGTTTTCACCAAACCCCTTAGTAAAGAATGTTTAAACTTCATCACACATGAGCTAGGGATGGTAGATGGATCATTTTTGAAGTAGGAATGCTTGGTGGACTTTAGGAATCTCAAAAATTCTTAGAATTCTTTCAAAATTTTTTGACATTTGGTCACCGTACAGTCGTACATGTGTTGGTACGCCCGTACGGCTCTCAATCTTCAAATTCCAAACTTTTACGAATGTTGGGTATGGCCATAAAACCTTTGTCAGTATGCCTATACGCTATCTGGTACGATCGTACCTAATCAGTATGCCCATACGCGTTTCCAAAAAATTTCTCTAAGTATTTTGTATGGTCATACCTAATTCAGTACGCCCATACGTGATAGTAGATTTTCAAACTTTTCAAGTATTTTGAGCCCATACAACCATACGCTCTAATGGTACGCCCATACGTGACTCCAAAACCCTAATTTAAAGTTCTTTTTTCCACCGTCGCCAGTTATTTTTTCAATTTCTCTGTGATTTCTCTATCAAATCTCATCAAAATTCACTTAAATCAGTCCCAAATCACTCGAAATTCCCATTGCCCACTCCTCCACTCTTGATTTTTGGAATTTCTTAAAAATCTCAGGTTTTCACTTTGATTTTTCACTATTTTATTAAGTTTTTAACTGAGTTTTCTTTTATAATTTTGAGCCATTTTACTCATTTTTAGACGTAAGTTCTTTAGAGTAAAGTGCTTAGGATTATCATAATGAGTTACATGCAAAATTTTGTTGATTTTTAAAAAACTCTATTTTTTTTATCAAAAGTTCTGATTTTCCATTATATCAGCTCCTGAGTCTCACGGTGGCTCTTCGTCTCAGGGATGTCGAGTCAAACATACCGTTCCCTCTGGTTCTATCCCTCGGGCTCAGACTTCTGTGTTGACTATTTACCAATCTATTCTGAGTAAGAAAGTCTTTTCTCACTGTCTTTTATGTGTCGCTCCACTATCCGTTAGACCAGATTAGAGGATGATGTTTTGTATTATTTGGCTAATGTTGGTTGGCCAAATTTCACTTTTCTACCCAATTACTTTATTTAGTCTATTGCACTTAAGTTTATACAATCTTTTAGACTCGATGTGTCTTTCTCTTGTACCTTCAGACTTTTTCGTAAACTCTACACTCTTTCCCCTGTAGAGTTTGATGCCTTATTTGACTTTCCCACTAAAGGAATTGCTAATGCTAAATCTGCAATCTTTGATCATAATGTATTCTGGAGGGAGATTGCACTCGATACTCTTTTCCATCCCTCCAGGCTCAAAGCCTCCTGTCTCAAGTCTCCTTCTTTATATTACTGTCATCGACTGATCATCTACTTGATATTTGGGCGATTAGAGTCAAATGACACTATCACTGAACCTGACCTAATCTTTCTCCATTCTATGGTCATGGGCACTCTTATCCAGTCTTGACATTGGCTTCAGACCTCTTTTCATGAGGTCAGCATTTAAAAATAGCCTGGCAGTGCTATTTTGTTTGGTCCTATTATTCATCATCTTTACCATCGGCTTGATGCATTTCTTGCCTCTCCTCCTACTCCCAAATTGAAAGTTCTTAATCTTGATTTATCATTCATCGAGCATTTCATGCTCCTTGAACATGATAGTGACTTTGAGTATCATACTTATTTTGAGTATGTTACATGATGATTGGAGCATGTTCTGTCATTGGATCTTCCTAATGACATTGTTGCTCTCCATGGACATAGTGCAGTTGCTGTTTATTGGCACATGCAGGTGCCACTTCCTAATGACACACCTACAGAGTAGCGTGATCCTTCTAATCTATCTACTACTGATGCCATATATCAGGCGGCTTTGAGTCATAAATGTCAGAGACATTCTCAAGGTGGGTCTTCATCTGCTACTGTTCCTGATCCTGCTACTTTTGCTACTCCTGATCCAGCTACTGCTACTGCTCCTCCTTTATTTATGGAGTTGATCATCCATCAGCTTACTACAATCACCACTCGTCTTGATTATCTTGATGTCATTAAGCATCGCCTTGATTCTATTGATCAGTGTTTAGATCAGCACACCATTGACACCTAGGAGTTCCAAGCGACCATAGTTGCTACTCTCTAGTCCATCAGTCTCCTGTTAGATCTATTTATCTCTCCTCTGAGTTCATAGTGATTCTTTTGATGTTGACAAAGGGGGAGATATGTTTAGGGAGATCTAGTTAGATTTCATTCATTTTATTTTTTATTTGGATTTTTAGTTGACTTTATTGACTTTTATGTCATTTTTGCTATGATCTGATCATTGTATTCATTCCACCTTGAGTATATATAACATTTGATGATTATCTATTTCATTATGTTAATCATTACTCTGATTATTTTTTAATTGCTCTGATTATTATTTTGATATGATCTCCTGTTTATTACTCTGATTATTTTATTATTATCTTTGATTTGATCATTCTATTTACTCCCTTTTGTGATTGCTTGATTATTTATTGGTTTTAGTAATTGATTGTATATATTCTAAAATAAAAGAGGAGATTTTTAAATCAAAATTAATTGAATACATTTTTGCAAATTAAACTTAAATTGATTGCCAACATCAAAAAGGGGGAGATTGTTAGACCTAGGATTTTGATGTGTCTATTTTGATTAAATCAATTTAAGTTAATTTCCATTTAATATGTAATTTTGGATGTGGTACAGGCGTACCAGTTTTGGTACAGGTGTACTAGTGTTGTGTTCTATGTAGTGCAGGCATACAGTTGACCGCACTAAGAAGATTTGATTTTACTGTATTTGGTACGGGCGTACCATTGTATGGTACGACCATACCACAGCTCTTAAGAATATTTTTACATCAGTGTTTTCAAAGTGGTACGGGTGTACCAATGTATGGTATAACCGCATTGGAGCTCACAGGTATGTTTTTGGATCAGTGTTTTTAAATTGGTACGAGCGTACAGGAATCCATATGGCCGTACGTGTAGCTGCATAAAGTTTTTAAAAGCTTTCTAAGATTGATAGTGCAAATGCTTTCCTAACATCTATTTTCTTTATGCAAAGCTTCTATATTGTTGTGAACTTCATTAATAAGTAAGTTAACTTGTTAGAAACTCAATCTTGTATTGTATACTCTCATTGTACTTTACTTCCACAACCTAAATGTTGGTTATTGTAATCTTGGGTTGGTGTGTGATTAATGCTTGGGGCATTATTTTGTAATTAAACCTATGTGCTTCGCCTTGCACGGGCAAAATGGGATGCGTTCTGTATGTCAAATAAGCATCATTTGACATTCTAAGATGTTATGCTATATGGAGCACATTAGATTTGGCCCCAAAAATAGACCCCACTAAATATCTTATTTTGCTACATGTGTAGCACATAGTGCTATATGCTACGCATATAGTATTTTGATGCTATGTGCTCCGCCTTGCATGGGCAAAATGGGATACACTCTGTATGTCAAATAAGCGTCATTTGACATTCTAAGACGTTGTGCTATACGGAGCACATTAAATTTGGCCCTGAAAGTGGGCCCCACTAAATGTCTTATTTTGCTACATGCATAGCACATAGTGCTATATGCTACGCATATAGCATTTTGATGCTATGCGCTCCACCTTGCACGGGCGAAATGAGATGCACTCCATATGTCAAATAAGCATCATTTGACATTCTAAGATGTTGTGTTATGCAGAACATGTTAGATTTGGCCTCAAAAGTGGGCCCCACTGAATGTCTTATTTTGCTACATGCATAGCACATAGTGCTATATGCTACACATATAGCATTTTGATGATATATGCTTCACCTTGCATGGGCAAAACGGGATGCACTCCATATGTCAAATAAGCATCATTTGACATTCTAAGATGTTGTGTTGTAAGAAGCACCTCGGATTTAGCCCAAAAAGTGGGCCCCACCAAACATCTTTTTTTACCATATAATGCTATATGCTAATTGTATTCTGTTTATGCATTCTACCTTATACGGGCAAAATGAAATGTGTTATGCTTGTCCAAAACACTCAGAGGAAGTTAAAATGTATGTACGTAAATCGGGGTTGACTTCAGGGACTGATTCTGAGCCAAATCAACAAAAACCCGAGACTATGCGCATAGGTGAAAAGTCAAGGTCAACACTAGTATAAAAATTGGAGGTAACCAATTTCAAAGCAAATTTGAGGAACATGCGGATAGAGTGACACCAGTGGAGCAATCTGATACTGTCAGAGTAGACCCAATGACTACTCAATTTACGCAATTCTATCGTAATGTTTAGAGACAACCTGAACAAGTTCCTACTGCTGTTATTCCTATTCATGAGGAGGAACGTGACTTTAAAAAGCTGAGAGCTTATAGGGATATAGATTTATCTGGTACTACGAATACTTATATAGCAGAAATGTGGCTTGAACGAACTAAAAGGGTGCTGAGATAGATGCATTGTTTTGATGGTTTGAAGCTAGAATATGCTATTTCTGTACTTCAAGATGATGCTTATGAATGGTGGAAAATTGTGCCACAGGGTCTTGCAGAACCATCAGTGTTGAGTTGGGTAGAATTTCAGGCTGAGTTTAGACAAACATATGTACCTACGGCTTATACTGACCAGAAGTTATAGGAGTTCTTAGCACTAAAATAGGGAAATATGACAGTGGCAGAATGTGAAAGGGAATTTACTCGATTGGCATATTATGCTAGGAACATTCTTACAACAAGCAGGGAGAGATACAAATGGTTTGAACAGGGATTTGGGCCTCAAATTTGATCACTGGTTCAAGGGTTTAACTATGATAAATTTTTTGCCTTAATTGCAAATGCTTTGGGACAAGAGCGGACTTTACAGGAAGGGGATGAAAATAGAACAAGACACATAAGGAGATAATTTAGAGGTCTAAGTTCCTCAATTACTACTCAGAAAAGTGGGAAATTCAGAGGTTCTTTTACTCATAGTGGATCCAGATTTAGACCACCGATCCCATGTAGACCACAAAGTGCTCAAATTGTTGGTCGTGGTAATTCCATACCTGTAGTTCAGAGATGTCTTATCTATAGTAAGAACCATTCTGGTACATGTAGAATGGGTGTTGGGTTATGTTACCGATACGGAGGTGTAGGGCACTTTGTAAGGGATTGTCCTCAAAGCAATATGCCTGTCCACATAGTTGCTAAAGGTAGATCTTTTCAACCTATTCCTGGAATTCAATCGGGAATTGGAATATCATCTGGCAGTCAGTTTAACAAAGGTAGAGGTAGAGGCTGAGGTGGTGGTGGTTGTATTAGTAGTCTCCGTTTAGTGAATTAGAATATGGAGGCTCTAGCAAGAGTATATCATCTACAGCCTAGAGAAGAACTACAAGCTACTTGATCGGTAATTTTCATATTCTTAATCATGTTGTTCTTGTGTTATTTAACCCTGGTTCTAGTAATTCATTCATCAACACTAGGGTTGCATGTTTATTAGACACCACCAGTAAGAGATTGGGGTATGATATGGTAGTCACTAGTCCATTAGGGAAAACTGTAGTGGTGAACAAAATTTATCGTAGATGTCCACTGGTTCTAAAAGATAAAGTTTTTCCTACTGATGTTATCGAGATGCCCTTTTCTAAATATGATATCATATTGGGGCATGGATTAGCTATCTTTCTATCAAGCAGTGATGGATTGTCAAAGGAAAACAATTTCATTTCAACATCCAGAGTATCAAACTATACATATTCAGAGGATAAGGCAATCAATTATTCACAGTCTGATTTCAGTAACCATTGCTTAAAAGTTTTTGAAATAAGGTTGTGAGGCTATATTGGCACATATTGTTGACACTAAATAAAAGGGATTGCAGTTGATAGAAATTCCAACTATAAGAGATTTTCCTGATGTATTTCTAGATGAATTATCAGGATTACCTCTAGTAAGAGAGGTTGAATTTAAGATTGAGACAATATCTAGAACTGAGCCAATATCTATTCCTCCTTATCGCATGGCTCCAACGGAGTTAAAAGAGCTAAAGGAACAACTACAGGAGTTACTTGACAAGGGATTCATTCAACTGAGTGTATCTTCTTGGGGAGCACCTATTTTATTTGTTAAAAAGAAGGATGGAACCATGAGGATGTGTATTGATTATCGACAGCTGAACAAAGTGACCATCGAGAATCATTATCCTTTACCGAGAATTGATGATTTATTTGATCATTTAAAAGGAGCAACTGTCGTTTCTAAAATTGATATGAGATCGGGCTATCATCAATTGCGAGTTAAGGAGAACAGTATTCCAAAAACTGCTTTTCGTACAAGATATGACCATTATGAATTCTAGTCATGCCTTTTAGGTTAATTAATGCACCTGCTACTTTTGTGGCTCTACTGAACACAGTTCTTAAAGAATATCTTGATCAGTTTGTTGTAGTATTCATTAATGATATTCTCATTTATTCTTGGGGTCAAGAAGAACATGATAAACACCTACGGTTGGTGTTGCAATTGATGAAGGAGAAAGAGCTATATGGAAAACTGTCTAAATGTACATTCTGGTTCAATCAAGTTTGTTTCTTGAGACATGTTATTTCCGCTGAAGGTATTGTTGTTGATCCTAGTAAGATAAAAGCCGTTATTAATTGGCAAGCACCTAAATCTGTCACTAAGGTGCATAGTTTTCTTGGTTTAGTTGGATATTATAGGCAATTTATCAAGGGATTTTCTATGATTGCTACACCATTAACTACACTTCTTCGGAAAGACATTCCTTTTGAATGGATGGAAAAATGCCAAAAGAGCTTCGATAAGCTAAATTAGTGTTTAACTCAAGCACCAGTCCTGATTTTGCCTACACCTGGGAAAGATTATATCGTGTACAGTGATGCTTCACTTAATGGTTTAGGTTGTGTTTTGATGCAAGAAAGGAAGGTGATTGCTTATGCTTCTTGACAACTTAAATCGTATGAATGGAATTATCCAACTCATGATCTAGAATTAGCTGCTATTGTATTTGCACTAAAAATATGGCATCATTATCTTTATGCTGAAAAGTGTTATATCTATATAAATTATAAGAGTTTGAAGAATTTGGGAACATAGAAGGAGTTGAACTTAAGGCAGAGATGATGGCTTGAATTGATCAAAGACTATGACTGTCTCATTGATTATTATCCTAGAAAGGCTAATCTGGTAGCTGATGCTCTTAGCCAGAAGACCTTTGCTATGTTACAGCAGTTGTCATTAATGCTAATACAGGAGATTTGACAATTAAATGCTCTTTTGACAATTCAAGTAGATTATATTCTAGCAGAATTACAGTTGCAAGTAAAACCATTGATGACTAAATGAATTAAAGAAGTTGCTCAAAATGATATAGAGTATCAAAAGCAATTGGGAAAGGTGCAAATGGGTAATCAAAAGGTTTTCACTATGGATTCTGAAGGACTATTGAGGTATAAAGATCGTATCTATATTCCAACTGATGAGGAATTAAAGAGATAGATTCTGGATGAAGCTCATAACAGTTTGTATTCATATCATCCAGGAGGTACTAAGATGTATAGAGATTTAAAGCTATCCTATTAGTGGGTAGGTATGAAACGAGATATTGTAGAATTCATCTTTAAATGTCTAGTGTGTCAACAAGTTAAGGCTGAACATTAAGTGTCGACAAGATTATTGTAACCTTTATCTATTCCAGAATGGAAATGGGACAAAGTTTTGATGGATTTTGCCACTGGATTACTAGTAACACAGGGTAAACATGATGTCGTATGGGTGATTATTGATAGATTGACCAAAATAGCACATTTTATACCTGTTCATATGGATTATAGTTTGGAACGGCTTGCAGAACTATACATCAAAGAGATAGTAAGACTTCATGGAGTACCATCATCCATTGTGTCTGATAGAGATCCAAGATTTACTTCTCATTTTTGGGGAAGTTTTCAACAAGTTATAGGTACTAAAGTGCATTTTAGTGCAATATTTCATCCTCAGACAAATAAATAATTGAAGCAAATCATTCAAATCTTAGAAGATATGTTGAGAGCCTGTGTATTAGAATGGTTTGGAAGCTGGGACAAGTATATTCCTCTTATTGAATTCACGTACAATAACAGTTTTCAATCCAGCATTCAAATAGCACTGTATGAAGCACTATATAGGAGATGATGCAGAACACCATTGAACTGGGATGAAGTTGGTGAACGACGTATGATTGGATCCGATTTAGTTCAATAAGCAGAAGATCAGGTGAAATTGATTAAGGATCGAGTGAAAGCAGCATCCAATCATCAGAAATCTTACATTGATTTGAAGCGATGGGATATTGAATATAATGTTGGGGATAAAGTATTTTTAAAAGTGTCTCAATGGAAGAGGATTTTAAGATTCAATCAAAAAGGGAAGTTAAGTGCAAGATTCATTGGTCCTTATGAAGTGTTAGAAAGAATTGGACCATTAGCGGATAAATTGGCTTTACCACCAGAATTAGAGCGCATCCATAATGTTTTTCATGTATCCATGCTTCAAAGATATAGGTTTGACCCGACACATGTCATTCCAGTGGAGAACATTAAAGTTCACTGAAATCTGTCTTATGATGAAGAACCGATTAAGATTCTGGCACATGAAACGAAACAATTGAGAAACAAAAGGATTCCACTAGTAAAGGTGTTGTGGAATAATCATACGGGGTAAGAAGCTACTTAGGAGAGAGAATTGATTATGAAACAACAATATCCTCATTTGTTCATAGATAACTAAGATTAGATTTCAGGGATGAAATCTTATTTTAGAGGGAGTGACTTGTCACATCCTAAAAAGAGCGCACACGTTGCATTCATAAAATTACTTAAAATGTTATGTTTTATATGCTATTGATATGAAAATGATGTGAAATTATCATTATGATGATAAGTATATGATAAGATTAGAGTTATAGCTCTAAAGATTGAAATTGAAAATTTTGACACAAACCACTGAAATGACCCCTAAATGATGATTAATTATAGTTTTCGAGGTTAGAAACATTAATATGATTGATTAAGTATGCCCAATATGTTTTTATTAACATTAGTTAGATATATATAAATTTTAGAAAAGCTAAAATAAAAAAATTATTAATGATGTCATAAATAGGTAATGATGATATAAGCATGATGTCAGCGAGTGAATTAATTTGATTTTTCTTAGAAAATGAATAATTATGAATTAATAATGTATTAGTAAGAATATATAATAAAATTTTTAATATTAGAAATGTATAATTAGTATTTTTAATTATGATATCATAATGATGTCATAAATGATTAA
>CANYBF012231332.1:0-20932 GCA_948192965.1 Dalechampia spathulata
AAAAAACAATTATTGCAAGTCTAGTAACATCATATCTTTGGAATAAAATGGAAGTGCTCAAATTGACAAATAATATGTGAGCAAGATCAAATGTAACTTTAGTGATTTCTTACAAAGAGTGAGGGATGGGGAAGAGCCTGCAACTTATGATGGAAATATAATCATACCAGATGAAATGGTGGTACAAGATAATGGAAAAGATTAATGCGATAAGACATTGATATAAAATGTATTTCTTGATTTTATTGAGAACTTGATATCATCAAAATACATGACAAATCGTGCAATATTGGCAATAAAGAATGAATATGTAGATAAACTGAATCAAATGATGATAGATATGTTTCCGAGAAAGACTCAAGTGTACCATAACTATGATTATGCAATTGATGATGTCAACATCAATTATCAAGAAGAATTTCTAAATAGCTTACAACCAAATGGAATCTCACTACATAGACTACAATTGAAAGGTAATTGCAAAATAATACTTTTAAGGAATTTGGATGCAGCGAATAGATTGTGCAATGAAACTCGAATATTATTTAGAAGATTTGAAAAAAAATTATACATGCTAAAATAACAACTGAACAACATGTTAATAGACAAGTGTTACTACTAAGAATACTATTGAATCCATCAAAAAATGAAGGATATCTGTTTCAATTCAAAATAAAATAATTTTTAATACGATTATGTTTTGTAATGACAATAAATAAGGCACAGAGATAAATAATACCAAATATATGAGTATATTTGCTAGAAGATATTTTTTCACATAAACAACTATATGTTATTTTAAGTTTAACAATAAAGATATGAGTCAAAAAAGATGATTTAAAAAGATGGAATCAACATGTATAAAAAATGTTGTCTACAAAAAGATTTTACTATCAAATAGATAAATCCATATTTATTCTTATATTTTTATAAATGAATAGGTGAAAATATTATATAAATATAATTTTAAATAAATACAAAATCTTTAAATATCAAATATTAATTTAAAATTATAAAAAATATTACAATGATTAATAATTTCAAAAAATAAAATATAAAATTATCACAGAATAATACATCAAAAAAATCATACTAGTAGATTATCAAACTCTAGTAATGGTTAATATTTTCAAGTAACTGGCCATAAATAATAAACCTTTTCGAAACTTGTTTGAGATTCGGGGAATATATTAATACCAGCTTTCAGGAATAAATGAAAGGCTGAAGCAAAGCGACGTCGTATAGGGGTTCCTCTTTCTACATGAGCGCCACGTATTATCATTGGTATCTTGTTGCGATAATAACAGTTGACAGACAAGGCGCAACATAAGCTTGCAATTAATTACGACTTTTGCCCTTTTTGTTTCCCGAGAAAATTTTTTCTCGTTTCCTAGAAAATATTCTCTTCTCTAATGGTAGCTATGACGAATCCTCTTACACTCCTCTTTTGCCTCTTGATCTCTTTAATCTTGGATAAATCTAGCTCTTATGCAGGTTCTTCTAGCTCCATCATTGACCCTTCAAAAGTCAAACAAGTTTCATGGAAGCCAAGGTCCCCTCTCTCTCTCTTTCTCTCTGTTTGGTTGCCAAGTAAATTGTGGAAATTGAAACGGACAGCGTTGATTTGTTTTTCCTGTAACGATTTCGGTGCAGGGCATTTGTGTATGAAGGTTTCCTTACCGATTTGGAATGCGATCATTTAATCTCTTTGGTCAGTTTGCATTAGAAATTGATAGTAACAATGTGTTGTTTTTATTATTTCATGATTTGATTATGCTATGTAAATGATTATGTTGTGATAAAATCAGGCCAAATCGGAGTTGAAGAGATCTTCAGTGGCTGATAATGAGAGTGGCGAGAGTAAATTAAGTGATGTTAGGACAAGCTCTGGGATGTTTATTGCTAAAGGAAAGGTTATTATTATTTTCTTCATTTACTTTTTTTAATCTGTATGTGCGTGCAATTATGTGCTTTATTAATTTTGATTAGTTAGTTTAATGTATGGATATGATATTATTAATTGGCATTTGCGTCGGGTCTCACTTGATTATTTTCAGTTGTCTATGTGGTTGATCGAAAAATCTAGCTGCCTACTTGCATTATATCGTTCAATGATTACATTTTATTTTATGATTCTCTGATTCTGTCATCGAGTCCACGCTTAATAAGACATGGGCAAGATATAGAAGGATCATTCTGTCATAACTTATTTTCGTTGTGAATGCTTTTGTTTTATATCATTTAATCGCTGGATATATATTTTTTCATAAATCATGATGCAATCTTAAATTTCTTTTATCCTTCTGTAGGATCCAATTGTTGCAGGTGTAGAGCAGAAAATTTCAACATGGACCTTCCTTCCGACAGGTGTGCTTTTTCCTCCAGTCTTGCAGCTGTTTGTGACTGTTTTACTTTTTAATTTGGTGTCAGTCTTGCAATACAAAATGGACTTGTTACATTTGGTCACATTTTTCTTGTTACAATTCTTGCTCATAGTTCAAATTGGAGTGTGAGGTCAATGCCATGTTCGGTGTTTAGAAGGGCTGCAAAATCACTTGGAGAACAAAGTGCTCTCCAAGGTGTTGCAAGGGGAGGGGGGTTGCATTTTGAAATACCAATGTGATTTTGGAATAACAATGGCTGTTTCAAATGCATACCAGGAACTTCAGCTTCTCATATTAGTTGGTAAACTTAAGATGAAATGAGACCTAAATATGGAAATTTGTACGCTCCTCTTTAAGTCCACTTTAAGTGTCCTTTTTCAAAATTCAAGAAAAAAGCTTGTTTCATTTTCCTGATTTATCCTTGTTTCTTGTAAATACTTGTTATTATACTTTCTTATTTTCTTAATCCTCCTTTGCAGAAAATGGCGAAGACATTCAAGTTTTGAGATATGAGCATGGACAGAAATATGATCCTCACTATGATTATTTTGTTGACAAGGTTAATATAGCACGTGGTGGACACCGCATTGCAACTGTGCTTATGTACCTTACTGATGTGGTAAAAGGTGGTGAAACCGTATTCCCAAATGCGGAGGTTTGTTTCAAGCTCTTCCTTTATCAATCCACTGTTGCATTTTCATATTAAGTTGCAATGGTGACTTGACTTTTCATCAATTCATTACCCTTTCTAGCAGCTAAGCAATTTGATTCTTTTGTGAATTGGCATTCTTTCAGAAGACTTGCTAGATCTGTTGATCTACAGAAATATGTGTTGGTTAATCTATATTATATCCAAGCAACATGCATCATTTATTTTGTTTATTTTACATTATTTGTCAAATTATTTTAAATTAGATTACCCAACACAGGTAGCGTTGAGAAAGTGAAGCTATTGAGAATACTCCAGAATAGTAATTTTTGGAGAGTGTCAATATTTGCTTATATTTCTTGAAAAACCAATTGCAATTTTGTGATTAGGGCATAACTGGTGCCGTTGGAGTTGTATTTAAGAGGGAGGAGCTGTTCAGTGATTGGTTGTTTCCTGTTAGTTATTTAGTGCTTGGTTGTCTGATGTTGCTAATCTAGATGCAATTTCTTTCCATTTAACAAACTTGCCACAGGAAGTTATACTTCGTAAAGCTACACAACAAAGTCATGAAGACCTCTCTGAATGTGCAAAGAAAGGAATTGCAGGTTCATCAATTGACTAATCACAAATGGTTTGATAAATCTCATATTTCCTTTAGCTGCCTTTCCCAGAATATAAATGTTTTTTTTTTACATCTTCTATTCAGTGAAACCACGAAGAGGTGATGCCCTGCTTTTCTTCAGTCTCCATCCAACAGCCATTCCAGATCCACAAAGTCTACACGCAGGATGCCCAGTGATTGAAGGGGAGAAATGGTCTGCCACAAAGTGGATTCATGTAGATTCATTTGACAAGCATGTAACAGATGGTAATAGCTGCACAGATAAGAATGACAGCTGTGAGAAGTGGGCTGCCCTTGGGGAATGCGCCAACAATCCTGAATACATGATAGGTTCTCCTGAACTTCCTGGATATTGCAGGAGGAGTTGCAAGGTATGTTAGAAGTCTCGCCATATGCGTTCCACGCAGCGTGCTTGTAGGCGTACGTTACACACAGCACTGTTGATCTTTTTTGGTGGATTAATCTTACTTTATTTTAAACTTTGCTGTAATTGTGTTTCGCCAAGTTATAATCACTTTCTTTCAATTTTAATGGTTTTGAAGCGTCTGTGTTTGTGTGCTAATTCCTTTACCGGATGCTCTCGGTCTTATTTCTTTTTCCTTGTCCCACTACTACGTAACCACCAGAAATGGTACTGACGTAACTGCTCAAACCTAATCTACCATCCGTCGACTAATTCTGTTCATTGAAAAGGAGTTGTGCTGCTTCGTAAGGGTGAAAATGGGTATTCTTTGTAGGAAACCCAAGGACAAAAGAGTTGCTTCTGTGACCATCTAGCGTAAGTGCCAACAAGAGCGCTTATGCTTGATCGTGGAGAAATTGTATCTGACGTATGAATATGAAAGGAATACTAAATAAATAACAAACGAATTGTTTTGTGGAAATGAAAAGTGAGCTTATTTTTATACGTAGAGAGGCCTATTGACTCCACCTTTCCTACAACTGAATGTTTCTCGTTTCGATAAAATGGCTATAATATGACATAACATTCATGTACAAAAATTTCTACAAAGCCTAGTAGGGGGAAAGGAAAGGCAACCCTTACTCCCACAGATTACCTAAACATCTGCTAACCACTGATTCCAAAAACAAGAACGATCGTTATAACTTTTCAGTCTCATCATGTTCAATAGAAATCCCACCTCATTCTTGATCTACGGCTTGACCTCCGATTCGCTGGCGTAGGTGCTTCTCCAGATCCTGGAAATTCCCATCTCGCAATAATGCCGTCCCAGGAAGAGCTTACAATCATAGGATAGATGGGATGCCAGCTACAGTCTCTTACAGGACCTTCATGGTAATCAAGTCTTGCAACTTCCGCTCCACTCACCTACACCAAGAAATTTATAGTTACCACAGACCTAAGCCAGCAAAATCAACTTATGAAACTCTCTTGGCAGATTCTTAGATCAAATCCTAACAATCTATGCATGTGCCACAGCTGATGTCAGATTTGGATCAACTCAATTCAGTTAAGACTTCATCCCTAATCAATCCAGATTAGATATTTGCCTTATCTTTTTCAATTTCAGATTCAGAATGAAACTAACAGGTAGGATGAATCAACCACGAATAAGATAATTCTATTGCATCAACTGCCAATCCGAAAACACTTGAGATGCATAATAATAGATGCTAAAGGGAAGGTACTGATTGCACCACGTACCAAATCATAAATATAAACATAGCCATCAGACGATCCACTGTAGATGTATTTTTGGCCAGTGCTGCAAGAAGTGATTTATGAGTTAGTAGTAAATCAAAGTTCTTAACAACTGTAAGTGCCATAAGAGGAAACAACCCCCCAAATACTCGTACAATGTCATCAAAATGCACATTATATGACCAAAAAATCCAAGAGTCCAAGTATGTGCATTTAGAAAATCCTTGAATGAAAAAACAGACCTGCCCTGAGAGATTATATAATCAAGTTTCAGTCATTTTTGAACCAATAGTCATTTGATGTTTACCTGTACTCGGGAGAAAAGTAACAGCGAATCAAAGTGCGCAAAACTGAGTGACCTCTGTATGTAGCCAAGGACTGATCATGAGGATGTTTGACGCTTCTTGCATGCGGGGGGTATTCCATCCATCTGTAGTCCCACTCAGGATCTCTAAGTATCGGGATGCTGGTTGAAGAGAAAAGTCAGGAGCAACTTGATGTGGGCATAATTTTGAATTTAGCAAAGCACGACTGAATTATGACACAAGAAAGCAGATCTACTATTCTGGTGAGTTAGAAATTCAGTCTTTGACACTAAATGCTGAAACCAAATCGAAATATGATGCTTTCTGACTAAGGCATTATATAAAAGCTAATAAAAAATACATATCTAAAGATGACCAGGATATTGAAGGCAAAACTGCAAGAAGCTTGAGTTCCAGCATGTACTTACAATCTACTCATTCACCAAAACGCAATTTCAGAAACCCGTTTCTCATAATGTCATCCACATATACGATTAAACAAGTTCTATTCTACCAGCAACTGGCGCATAACTTAACAGCAACATAAGCTTAAATTATTAAGCTCCGTTTGTGGAGTATAACTTAGCTCTAGATAAGGCTCATCGATTAGTAGATAACACCAATCACAGGCATATTACAATCTGAAAGCATCAAATGAGTGCCTCTCAATAACATGGTTCAAAGACAAGATTGTGCGCATGTTATATTGAATAGATCAGAAAGGAAAGCAGTAACATTACGGTGAGACATTAGAGGACATCTTTCGTATGTCCCATAGTTTTGTAGTTTGGTCCTTTCCATTTGAAATAAGATAACGCCCATCTCCACGGCTGTCTAAGAATGTAATGCCTTCTATATGTCCTGTCAAGACACCAGTTGCTCGTCCTCTGTTGATAAAGCAACGTCTGTCCCACACCTGCAGCCGTGAAGAACTAAGTGAAAAATCAGTTAACAAAACAAAAATGGATAAAAGGAAGCCCAAACTTGCCTCATATATTTTTTTTTTTTTAAAAAAACTGCATTTAACAACACAAGCATCTCTTCATTGTGCCCCAGTATCAGTATTAGGTTTGCCAATTTAGGGGTAGATAGATTAGTTAACAAAGTATGTCAAGTCAAGTCCCTATCAAGTCAAATTCACCATTGATATCTGATGAAGGGTTTAAATTAAAAAGAATCAAGGTTACCACTTGAGAACAATTAAATGCAGACTTATTATTTTACCTTACATAGGTGATCATCACTTCCAGAATATATGAGATGTCCACTTTCATCAGCAAAACATACCGTATTAACATCAGACTGCAAGATGAAATGAAAGCAGAATAAGTATATTAATAATCTACACCCTGATAAAGGAGAAGCCATGAATAATAACCGGTATATGTTTGAGAGAGTAAGATGTCCTTGAACACAAAACCTTTCATCGCTAAACTAATGGAATACCTGATGTGCATGAATGCGAAGGATATTCTTATTTGTCTCAAGATCGTAAACATGTATTGCAAAATCACTACTTCCAGCTACAAGTTCTCGCCCATCTACTGAGAATTTCACAGAAAATATCCCAAAGCCATCATTGTCATCATCATCATCGCAGTTCCCAGAAAAATCCAGACCATCATGAATTTCCTGTACATAAGAACTTTGGATGTGAAGTATTCAGGAACAAACGCTGATTGGTTGTTATCTTAAACTAATGGTTGGATGAAACAGGAAATCAAGCACATATATAATAAACACGTATAACTAATGGCGCATACCGTCACATTTGCAAGTGACTCTGTCGTTGAAGATCCAATGTTGACAATGTGGACAACAGGTGACATACTAGCATACACCTGCACCATTTACATTCAAGTAAACCATCCACAAGGAAAAGAAATCGGATGAACACGACAATGATGACAATAGTTTATATAAAGGCAAATATACATTAGTAACGAACAACAAATAGCTGTAAAAGAATGAAAGATCTCAAACAGAATCAAATTAACGCATCGGATAATGACTTTAACATGCCAGGTTATATCACATGCCTCGTCATCTAACAGTAGTCGAGAACTTACAAGATAGCGCTGATCAGGCGAAAGACATGTATCAGTAATCGTCCATCTCAAGCTTTTGGTCAATATATCTTTCTGAACTTTCCATCCCTTATCGACATTATATACCCTAATATGGCCTCCCTGGTTCAAACAAAACCCACCCACATGTATAATCACTCAAAACATAAGAAATCTTCTTATCTTTAATGTTGGTTTCCGGTTTACCAAGAAACAATACCTGAAATCCAGCAATGAAAAGAGAGCCGTCATCAGAGAACTGAGAAACATAAGCACGGCTTTTCATTCGGTCAACTCGCCAAGGACCGTTAACAGGCAAGAACCGACTCAAGACATGACAACTATCGGCGGATGAAAATCTCCCTCTCCCGGAATAATTACCTTCACGGCCTGCCAACATTCTGACGGTAGACACAGGTAGCGGCAACCCACCGGGCAGATCCCTACCCAAAAACTCATTAGGCCCTGATCTTAATTTCGTAAGCTGAACAATCTCGTGATCAAGAAACCCAGAAGCCTCACTCGATGATCCTCCTGAAGCAGACTCATCATCACAGTTAGTATCAAGGGTCATGTTTCAACCAACTGAAATTAACTAATACACTTAATCTATCACTAAAAAGCTATTAACTTGGTAATTAGTGATGGATTAGCAACTTGTACTGCTTGGGGGATTGTTGTCTTGGAGCGGAATTTGGAAAGGTCTCGTTTATTTATTTTTTTCAGTTGGAGGGTGAAAGAAAGGACACGTGGTGCGTACAGAGGGACAAAGGAGTTGGTGAAGCTGAAAGCCACGCTCGCTCTTTTGGACCTCTTCATCGTTCGTGCCGACGCCGCTGGCTCTCTTAGCTTTATTTTTATTTCTTTTTATTTTTAATCATTTTAAAATAATTATAAAACTAAAATAATATTATTATTTAGGAGCATGGGTTGCAGATCTTTGAAACAGTTAGAAGTATAGGCTGTGGAAATAATGTGATTGATGGTTCATGGCAGAATCACAATCAAATTTGGATCAATTTCATTGATTTGAATAAGGGTTATGACATCACTCTCCTGCTGAATGAAAAGCTAAAATTACAAACACCTATCTGTAACCTTGTCAAGATCCTCCACTTCTAGCTGCTTTTTCCAGGCACCAGCTTGGTCGATGGTTTTCGGGTCCACAGGCAGGAGGGTTGGTTGCTGCATGGTTGAATTTGAAACCATTTGCATTGCCATCAAAATTTTATAATATCTTCCGGAAAGATTGTCTCTCTTCCATTGAAACCGGCCAAGCTTCTTCTTTTTTCTGTTTCTATGAATTAATGGATTCTTGAATTTCTTCGAGGGTTTTTCCTTTGGTTTCCGGAACAAATTTGGCTACGTAGAGAATACTCAGCAATGAGAATCCTGAGTACAAGAAGAATGTACCTGGAATATTGCAAAAACAGCAAGAGTGAGTTGACGGGCTTAAAAAGAAAAAGAAACCAGTTTCTGTTTTCATGTCAGGGTTCTTTACGTTACCTGGTGAACTCCAGGTCAAGAGAAAGTTGAAAGTGTAAGAAACTAGCCAAGCACCTAACCAGTTGACAAGCACCACCAAGCTTCCAGCAACTCCCTTTATATTTATTGGTAAGATCTGAAAAAGGAGATTGTAACATCAATCCGTGACTCTTTTATATCTTGTCCTGGAATTATTGTCAGACATTGTAAAAATAAATGAAGAAAGCACTTACCTCTGACATAATCAACCATGGAACTGCTCCCATTCCAATAGAGAATGCTGATATGAATATCTGATGCCATCAGGAAAAGCCATCACCATTGAGTTATATGTTTAGTTCTTGAGCTAAACAAGGTTATTTTGAAGTGAAACACGAGTAAAATAATGATTATAAGTTTACCAGTACTCCTGAAACGACCATTATTGATACATATCCAAGAAGCAAATCGTGTGCCTGGTTTGCAAATAGAAATCATTAGAGGAAACTCAGACCCTGGAAAGCGAAAACAAGGTGGAAAAACGTATGAAAAAGAGTAACAAACAACTCTGGTAGTTACCTTCAGGAAGAAAGATAAACCGGTTATAAAGCTGCCCATGAATGTACCAGCTGCAGAAATCTTTTGCATGTTGAAAGCAAGATTTAGTAATCACTAGAGAAAAGTCATAATTTAAATTCCGGGAAATTAATTACTTGAAATGCATACCATGATTAGCGGTTTTCTTCCAGATTTGTCGATTAGTAGTGCTCCTACTGCTGTTATCGGCACCTGAACCGAATTTTGGAAGGATCAGCTTTCAGGAAAAAGAACAGAAGAGAAACATATTGATGATTCTTTTAAGAACAGAAGCCAAATTCGAATACCTGAACACAAGCATAAGCTATTGTTCCAAACGTTCCGGAAGAAAATCCTGCAGGAATTGGAAAGATTTGAGGAAGAAGAAAGGCTAAGAATTGACAGATGAAAACAAAAGAAAAAAGAATAGGATTTACCAGCTGATACAAAGATTTGACTAACATAAAATCCAATGCCATTTATTCCAACAAATTGCTGGCATATCATTATTGCCACTCCAATCTGAATATCGTGGAAAAGTTAGCAAAATACCAGAGAACATTAAAACTTGTCATGGATAACTAGGCAGAGACATGTCAAACATCAACAAGGTAAGAGCAGTGACTTACAAATACAAAGCGGGCGTACTGCTTTTGAAATAAATCAAGCATTCTGGCCTTAGGAAGAGAGTGAAGTGTCAGAATGTAGGTCTGTTAAGAAACAAAAAAGAAAAAGAAGAAAATTAGCGAGTTCCAGAGATGCAAATATTGCTAGTGTTTGATTGGATTGTTGTTCAATGTTAGTTCAGAATCAGGAAAAGTACTTGGATTTCATCTGCTTCGCGCGTAACATCAGCATCTTTGCCACGGAGTTTTTGCAGAGCGACTTGAAATTCCCTTTCACGGCCGACTTTTGCCTGAAAAGAGAAAATTTCAGAATTCCCGATGGTCCGGTGGTATTTTAACAAATTGGTCTACTACAGAAACTTGACTTTAACTATTCAACCATCTGCAGCTCCGTCGAAGAGATGGTTTATTTTGCAAAACAGGAGTTAAAACCTACTGGGGATTCTATATGCTTACCAGCCATCGGGGAGATTCTGGAACGAAGAACATACCAACAAGCAGCAAAACGCAGGGCACAAGACCTTTACGTTAAATCAACAGATTAGCGTTGAGCGTCGCAAAAATGGGATATGCATTGTTTTAAGGGAGGAACTAGGCTTTACCAATAAGAGCGAGTATTCTCCATGATATGATACTTCCTATTAAGAACGAAACAGATGACCCGGTAACAATCATAAACTGCGAATCAAACAGAATCGGTCAGAAAGGGCGAGTGTTGATTCGAATCTGGATTTGAAGTTTTGAGATTCTTGTACCTGATTCAATGTGGTAAGACCTCCACGAAGGTTCTTGGGGGCAATTTCTGCAATGTATATTGGTACCTGGATTGTTCGAAGTGTTGATATTTTTGCCTTTTGCAAGAGCAGTAAATGCAATAGGGGTAAATGGTTTAGGATTCAACCATACCACAAAGGAGAAGATTCCAATGCCATAGCCGGTGAAAAACCTTCCCATGTCAAGAGATAGATATCCCTGAATCAAAGCCATCACCAAGATTTCAGCATGAAAAATTCATTACAGAAACAGAATAATATGAGAAAAATTAAAAAAACAAAAGCACGAATTGCACTTACTCTGGAAAAGAAGACAGCAAGCCATCCTGTAATGCAGAATACCGCCGACATTCCCATTGCCTGATTCCACAAACCCAAACCACCACATTTAGTAAAACTGGAGATTAACCATTTCCTTTTTCATGGCCTGAACTTGAACTCAAAAGCATACATACCCCTTTTCTACCAATATAATCTGAAATCTTGCCGCTTGTAACAGCACCAAGCATTGCACCAATTGTCAATATGGAGCCAAACACGGAGTACTGCAAATTGAACAATTATGTTAAATTTAAACCATTTGCATCCTAGTAGAGAAAGGACGAAGAGAGAAGTCCACAAACCTCAGCTGTAGTGAGACTAAGATCTTCCATGATTGCAGATTGAGTGGGTGCTGAGTAGCCCACCTGCCACAAAAATAACTCAAACTAAACAAAACTTTCTTTTCTTTTTTACCTTTGTTTTTCTATAACTTTCTGTGTTTCTTTGTGCATTTGTTTTCTGTCCCCAACATGCAAGAAGAAAGAAGAAGAAAAAGAAAAAGAAAAAGAAAAAGAACCCATTTAGTAAACCAAGAACTTCTCTTAAACCAGGAAATAAAACTCCATCTTTCCCTCCTGTAAAGTTGAGTGAAGCAAAAAAAAAACAGAAAACCGACAAGAACAGCATCAAGCTTGAAACTTTAAAGAAAAAGAACTTACACAAGATCCGAATTCGAAAGAACCGCAAACAGCAACGAATGTGCTGAAGAGGACCATCTTCATGGATCCGTTCTCCACATCATCAACATTTTTATAAGAAACAACTTTCTCTTCATGGATCAATGGTCTTTCCAATTCTTCAAGACTATTAATTTCTCCTTGTTCAATATCTTTGCACTGCCCAATTGCCATTATCTTGAGCTAAAGATTGAAACCAGAAAGAGACGAAAAGAAAGAAAGAAAAGAGCCTTGCAGTTAAAGAAGCTTTATGCAAGAACCCTGGTATTGGTTTTGAGCAATTGGGTCATTATATATGCATGCAAAAAGTGTAATAATAAACGCACAACAGATATTTACAGAAAGAATATAATAAAAAAAAAAATCTTGAATTTTATCCCAAGAAAACACATAATTTCGTGGTTGGATGGAAGAAAGTAGCAAAGAGCCTGCAACGGATTGAAAGTCCATGTGGGACGAAGCTGTCACTGACGTGGTGATCATAACAGCTCAATTTCGTATGAATTTAGAATAATGATATTCATAATGAAGTTGTTAATCATGTTTGTAATGAATATTAATGGCAAGTGGAATTGTAATTAATCCAGGTTCTGCAACTGGGGATTTCTACATAATCGACTTACCAATAATGGTGTGATTATCATGTATTTAATTACAAGGAGTTTATGTTATTGTAGAATGGACATTATTATAGTATAACCAATTAATTAATTAATTAATTAATTATTGCTACTTTGATTAGCCTAATGACTTTGTTTAAAAGTAACATTTCTTATGATCACTCGGCTAATTGACATTTTAGGAATGTTTGTTGATAACTAATAATCTTATTTGATATTTTATTTAATTAATAAAATTAAGAATAGAATATGTATATTCTATGAAATATTATATAATTTGAATAGGATTGTATATTAAAATAAGAATGAGACGCATGACAAGTGTACTTTCTAATTACATTTCAGCCATGATTAATAGCATCTACCTTTCCAATTTTCAGCTTTAGCCCCTTTTTTTTTTTAAAAAATATATATATATAATTGGACATAGCAAATAAGTTAGAGACGGGGATCAGTCCCTACCCCATCCATCATAATATCCATAGTCAAAATTGTGGGAATTGGTAATTATAATAATATCTAATTGTGCCAGATATTATTTAAATAGTAAATGAAATAAATGGAATAGAAGAGCCGAGACAACCTCCCACCCCCAAAAATTGACTACATTTTTATCAATAACGAGCTGTGAGCGACTCAGCCTCCTCTGGCTTTTAGCCCTTCCTCCATTTTCCATTCTTTTTAAATCAAAATTATAAATAGTTTTAAGAATCTACAAAATGGACAGAAAGTGACTGTTATTAGCAAAGTTAGGAATTAATTATAAAAGTGTATTAATTAAGATTGATTATTACAATTGGGGAAAAAGAAAAGCCATCGAAGCTCCAGCCGTATAAATGCAGGTACAAAATCTGAAGGAGACTTGGCTGATGTCGATCTGACTCGGCCACAACGCACCCGTTCAATATAAAAAGGCATTGCGTTCCTAGAAGTCAAAACCAATACAATAATAATAATATTAGCAGCTACCTATCTACGTCTCCATTTCTTCTAAAACTAAACATCCTCGCTTTGAATTATACGATTGACATTATTTTTTTGAATAAACATATGGATATGGAATTGCCAAGGCTGCAATTCATCTTTTTTTATTTTATTTTATATTCAATCTGGTTAATGCAGAGTCTCAAAACTAACCAATAGTGGATGATAGAAGTTACTTGCTCCAAAAGGACTGGTTATTTGCAACTTGCACCACATCACAAAAACAACAAGATGAAAAGAAATTGATCAACTTCCAAGTAAATTAAAGATGAAATTCAATAAATACATTACCTTCTATCTTTTAAATAGAGAAGCGTGATTATTCTCACAAAACATATCTCAACAAACCCCTTGATCCTCTAACGAATCAAATCCTAGTAGAGTGCGGAAAGGACTCCTTCCATGTTGTTATAAAGGAATAAAAGCAAGAAACATCTGCATTACATGGGGCTAAAAGTTGATAACAACGACTGCATTGTACATTTTAGAAAAGGACCCATTCCGTACGGACATGATATAATCATGGGATAAAACTGCACATAACAAACTAAGGATGATAATTAATCATGTGACAATTTCACATGCTCTGTTACGTACAGAGAAAGACACAGCTTCCTAACATGAAGAAGCATTTTCCAGGCAAACAAATCTTTTTATTTTCAATACATATCACCAGCAGCAATGGAAAAACGACCTACAATCCTCTTGACACGTAAGACAACGGAACACATGAGCTTCACTTCAAAGATCCAAAGAAGATGCACGCAGACATGCCTAACAAAGAATTATGCTCTTGCTAAGAACTGGAAAACTTGGATTTATTTTACGCACATCAGAACTGCCTTGACGCATCCAGGCAACTAACAATTTGGATCGAATCAGAAAGTCAGAAATCAAGCCCCCGTGCTAAAGTTCGGGGTAGCTCGATTAGATCTTATACAGGGTACAGGAGAATATACAAACCAGGCAATCCAAAGGATATTGATGTAGGGATCTCAAAATCGGTCTGTCAAACATCTGCGTATAGATACAGCAAATTTGCTCACCTCGTTAGGGTGGAGAACAACGGCACAAACCCCAAAACAAACAGCAACTGTAGCAATTAAAAATATTGTGGAACGAGATTTCAAGACTTTGTCAGAGAAAATGAGACCACACGATTGTTTTGGCCTATCCTTGATGAAGTTAACATCCATTACAACATCTTTATTCAAAAGTGGAACCATGTCACTTCTAACTAGAGCAGATGAGTTTGCCAGCAGTCCCAACTTGTCACTGGAGCTTTTCTCTACATCCTGCAAAAGAAAAATAACAACCCTGAGATGTTGCAAGGGCAACCACTTTTAGAAGACCCTTAAACATGAACACTGGCATGATTTCAACAAGAACCTGAATTCCTTATTTAGAAAATATAAAATGTCAATAAAAGATATAGCTGAAAAAGGGATGAGAAGAACTCGCACAGATCTATAGCCAAAAATTTTAAAGAATTTCAAGAACTTTTTAAATCAAGAATGATGATGATAATACTAATAATAATATCACTGCAATGAACCAAATGACTAGACATTGAATCAATAAAATGATCCATAAGCAGACTGTGGGCAGTTTCTTATATCTGCTTTCTGAAACTTGCCAGGCCCAAAGCTTTTAAGTCAACTTATAGTGGGAGACATGTTGCCAATTTATCTCAACAACTTAACAGCATCAAAGTGATGAAACCAGAACGAGAAATCACATAAGAAAGACCAAAATTATTACAGGTGATAAGCACTAACCTGACTGGTAAATGGTGCAGCTGAAGGCATGTCATTCTCTGCACAGGTTCCAGAACTATCTAGCAAATTACATTCCTGCTGAAGGGTTGATCCATTTCTTATCTTATGCTTTTGACAAACAATTTTGCTGGCATGGTCCACATATTTCTGCAATAGTTTCACATTGGCATTGCCACTGCCATAAACTTTCCTGTCTGACTCCATCATATGCAATATAATTTTCAGATTTCGCAAAATTGTCTTCAAAATGGCACTTGATTCATGGATTAGCAAGATATTCAACAAAGAGTTAAGTCTTTGAATCTGTGAAGAGCTCATAACTTGTTGAAAACTTTCTGATGAAGGTTTCTTTATTAACCATCCAATATCAACAACAAATTCTGAAAATGCCATTTGTCTTTGTGCTGAAACATTGCACTGGGAACCATTTGTCAGGTGAGATACATCAAAGCTCTGCTGAATCGTTTTCATCTCAGAACAAATATCTCTGCTCCCAATTAGTACAGGAATAAAGTTTGATAAGCCACTCTCGTTTTCAACCTGAAAGACATTTACAAGTAAAACATCATCTCTAGCATGTCAAAACATATTGCATAACTATACATGGTCCTTTCTTATAACAACAATTAACAGCAACCAGTCTCAGATTCTATAATTCAGAATAGAGGCTATTCTAGACAGAAATGACCAAGAAATAATACAAAAACAAGGTTTTAAATTCCAAAACAGCTAAAACTGCCTGCATAAGAATCATTTCCTAACAACATCACTGAAAAAACACACTTCCCTAAAGACAGCTCAGAATAATTACCTAAAAAGGACAGCACTGATAAAGAATGAAAATAATGCTTAAACATACCTCAATAAATGCAGGACCATAGAGATTAGGCTCACTATGAGGAATAGACATCTTGCACAGCTGATGGTCATGAGAAGAGCATCCTTCAACATGACCATGTGGTAATGCTACACAATAATCATGTACAAGATATTTCCCAGAAAATGATATCAACAGCCTGACATCATAAAATTTTTTATTAAAATCCAATTTCTTAACACAAATAACACCAAAGCAGTTTCATACAAATGCAGTTTTAGAGATTTCGAGGAAAGATTAGATTACATATAGCAACACATGCAAGGAAAAGGAAAGAAAATTTTCAAAGTTATAACAAGATTAAGTTAAAAAAAGAAAATGGCCCAATATCAGGAAATTACTCCTAAAAATATCCCTTGCATTTAGTTTTGAACTCCTCAATACTGCATCATATCAATCTGAGTGTCCATTGCATAAAGGAGAGCTCAAATTTAGCCTTGGTGTCCATGCTAATTATTCTTCCTTGCACACTTGCAAATATGGACCATGCAAAGTTGCAACAGATACAGGATAAATGGACTTTGCACAATTAGTAACAAAAGATACCTAAATTTGGGTTGCAGCAGATTACTGCCACAAGCAACCAACTCCATGGGCTTCCCCGCCTCAAAGCATGTCGGGTGAACGTAGTGAAGTCTCGGGATACGCCCTTCCGTATTCACTTTAATCACTGAATTTCCATCTAATTACATCAAAATTAATGGAATAAGGAAAATGTAGGCAAAATCATATTATTTACAAAGGGCTTCAATTTAATCTTGTAAGTAACTTGACCTAGCATAACCTAGAGTTTGATTCTCCTCTCAAGGTACTTCAAGAATAAGCACATAAACACTTAGTCCACTTGATCATTCCAGTCACTTAATAACTCTAATTAAAAATGATAACAACAAAAATAAAATAGGTCCATCGTTGCATCAAAATCTTAGCAAAATTAGCAAATCAAAAAACATTTTCGCTATTAAATTCTTAAAATTCAAAACAATGAAGGCCAGCAACTCAAACTCATGCATGCAAGAAAATATTGAAGTTCGTATGTAAATATACACAATACAAAATAATTGCAGTCCACCTTTCTTTGCCACATTAATATTATTGGACCAGAATAGAGACAATTTTCAGCAGATTTTTCAAAATACCCTAGGGATACACTAGGCTGAAGTTTCTTTTGGATGGTACTATAGGAAGATCTTATGGATGCAATGTAAGGAAAAGCTAATACAGTTAACTTTTAGTATAAGCAGTTAAAATGACAATCACAGGCATGTAAACTAGAGGTGCGCATGTGACCACCGGATTCCCACATCATTCTGAAAATACCCGTTCCAAAGTACATTGAATAAATTTTTTTGGATGCATCCCACATCCCAAGCATAAGAATGTCACTAATTTCAAAGAATATACATGCAACAATCATTAGATGGAAAGACACTTGAATTTAAAAAAAAAAAAAACATGCACCAACTTAAGATGAACATATAGTTAAATAAATGCAAATTAATTTTACCTTTCCTAACATGAAAGACCATATTGTTCAGATAAACAAGCATAGGGCCCCTTTTGGACAGTATTCTTCCAGAATCAACAACCAAATCATGCAAATATGAAATGGGATCTTCAGATAGCTGTTTGATATCACAAAGGATTGAAATTAAAAACAACAATAATATACTGGTGAAAAAAATGAATATTAGGAAAGCATGAGACTGAAAATTGTGAATGAGAGTCATGGACAGCAACTTAAAATGAAATGCGCGCCACCATCAGCATACATGGAAAGATAAGCTCTTCACCTCTAGAAGATAGATATTTCAACCATACATCTGTTTTGTCCCTCATGCATGCACAGCAAAGCAAACAAGAAATAGATGGAGGAATATCATGCTGATTCAACAAATAATAAAATTATGCACCAGTTACATAAAAACAATCCACAAATAAAATGCACATTGTTTAATCTTAATTTCCAAAGCATTACAATAAAATTACAAATTTAATAATAAATCAACTCTTTGACACAACACAATAAGCATATAGTCAAATTATTACCTTTGCCCACATAAACGTTGGCATCGCAAGAAATGATGTCAAAATTGTACAGCCAGGCCGAATATATCCCTCCAACTCAACAGGCATACTGGCCAACCATTCAAATATCTGCAAAAACAGTTAGTCTTATGTTAACCAACTCCTAAAATCCTTGTTCATTGAAAAAATTAATTGCCTTCAAATACTAAACTGTCATAGGAATTCTTTAAAATACTTGGTGTCGAAGTCTTCTAGGGAATTCTGCTGGATTCCAATCATAAAGCTTGAATGAGATCCGACCAGTTGGGCACTGCAACAAATCAAAGCCCCAGTTTACATAAAGTACAGCTTGATGCAGCATGCAAATCAAATAAAAAATTTGACCAATGAGAACCTACTACAGATGAGTAAAAACTCTTATTATCGCAATTGGATGGAGAAAATGATAGCTTCAAGTCATCTTTCCCACCATTCTTTGGTGTTCCCACAGACAAACCACTATCACTATTAAGATTTTGCGAATTAGGAGCAGAATGAAGAGAGGAAACATTTCCATCCTCAGATTCAACCAATGTTGTTTCTTTCTCAATTATCTGACAATCTAAATACCACATAAAAATCATAATTAGCCTAAATATCCCATAAATACATTATACATCTAAATAAATTGATATGGAGTTTAAAATCAAGAGTAAAAAACCTTTTGCAGCTTCAACGTCATAAGCGGTTTCTTCACTAAGCAATTCCTCTTGAGAATCCTTATCAACTGCAATACCTTTAGAATCATGTGGTTTTCGTCTCCTTCTATCGTTATGTCGTTCTAATTTCCTCCGACAGCTCCTTTTACCTTCATCAAAATCGGGTAACAAATGAAACCTGCACCAAAATGAAAAACATAATTATTATCTAAGCTCTAAAAAAACAAAACAAATTAAATGGTTAATTAACAATAGCTATTTAAACCTGCTAAAATCAAAGCATGAGTCAAATATATCCAAAAAAAGATGACTTACTTGCCACACTGTTGACAGTATCGTTTCTTATGGCCGTCAAGTAAAACAGAAGTAGCATTAGCACAACGCAAACAGACTCTGTGCCGTTTATGATAACCTTTTAGTTCACTGATATCAACTTCACAACCCGGTACTTGACACCGAACAACACCAGAATTTGACCTAGTTGTACGGACACGCTTTTTACCAGGAAACCGCTGCTCTTCTTCCTCTGCTAACTGCGCGTCAAGCTCCGGACATGCGCATGGGATCCGACCCGCTAAAAAATTGGAACAAGTTAACCTCGGGTCACGTTTCCTGACCCTATCCTGAACCTGAACAACACGACTTCTTGTTGGCTCGATCAAAAGAGGATTACTATCAGGTTCTGGAGCAGGAGTAGGCGTATTATAAACGGAATCAAAGGAGAAAGGAAATTGATCATCTACGGTGAAGTCCAGGAGATCGCCCCATTCCCAAATAGACGATGATGCTGCTGATGCTCCTGCTGCTGCTGCTACGGCAGGGTCTTCGGTTACCGGCAGATGAATTTCCATTTCGCTGAGTTGACCGACGGGCACTGTTGGAGAAGGAGACGGTTCCATTTTTGGCGGAAAGAAGCCCTAAAATTCTAAAGGGTAATATTTTTTGGCTTACAAGGAACGCAAGGCAACAACTACAAGAGAGAGAGAGGGTGGAGGGTTCGGTCAGGTGGTTGGGCGGGTAAGAGATTCGGTTGGGTTTTTTTGCCTTAACCGGTTAGGTCAGTTTAGGTGGTGACTCGAAGTAGTTGAATTAGAAAGAGGGAAAGAGTGAGGTAATTGTGGCGACATTATTTGTAATGGTCCACTCGTCGTCTATCACACGCGCTGATAAGTTACATCTGCTACTTTTTTTATGTAAATATTAATTAATATGAGAAATAAAATAATATTTGTATAAATTTCAATTTTTAAAATCAAATCATTAATATGCTTACATATAAGTCTCATAATTATTAATTAAAAATTTATTGTCATCTTTAAAGAAATTTTCTAATCATATAAATATTTGATGTTATATTTAAATGAAATAATATTATAAATTATATTAGTTAAAATAAAAAATAATAATTCTAGTAATCGAAGTATCTTAGTAGCACAATTCAATTTTGAAACAACTTACACTCTTGGTATTCTTCCTTAACACTCTTTTAACATTTAATCATATTTGACTATTTATTTATTAAATATTTTATTTTATAAAATCACTAAAATAAGGAAGTCAATATTATTTTTATCATATCATATTATATATATATTAAAAGAGGGAAGGGGGAAGTGAAAATACAAGTCTACCCCTCCCCTTTTAATTTTAATAATTCAAAAATAAATATTATTTTTATAAATTTATATGAAGATAAATATTACTTTTTTAATTTTAATTCAAAGATAAATATTATTTTTTAAAATTTACATGAAGACAAATATTATTTTTAAAATTTATTAAAAATAAATATAAAATATTAATATAAATTAGTGTACAAAA
>CANYBF012231599.1:0-61007 GCA_948192965.1 Dalechampia spathulata
TAAACACATACATTCATTCATATACATTCATACACATACCAATACATTCACGTATACACATGCACCTCAAGATACGTGCACATACATCCCTAGGTATCTCTATACGTATAACTCCTAGGGTCTCTATCGTGGGTGTAACATTTCAACATAGGTCATATAGGATTTTTGCTCACATCAATTCCATACATAAAACTTTGAAAACAAATGCATTAAACATGTTAAATCAAGTGTGCTTTACAACATTCTATCATCAATTTCATAAAATGCATGCATAATCTTCATGATCTAATTTTCTAGCTTCTAAAAACTCAAGTTCTAGCAATCCTTAATAAGAAATAAAAACATATATAAGAAAAACTAAGTGAAAACAACTTCAAAAACATAAAATTTATCCAAACTTATCTTAAGAAATAATTAATCTTTAAATTGAAAAATATAAAGAAGGAAGAAGGAAGAAGAATTTGAAGAATAGAGAGTGGAAGGTCTGACATACAGGATTAAGCTTCCTTAATTTATAGTTATTTATTTTATTTTTTAATTAATAAGAAGTAAATGAAGGGTCCAATTAAATTGCAACACTTACCATTCCATTGGTTCCTTCCTTTTAATTATCTTTAATTATTTTCTTTTATTTTTTTATTAATATATTTTTATTCCATACATAACATAACATAGATACATGCATTAATATACATCCATACTTACCTGGTTTCCTAAAATGCCCCTCTCTTTACATGAAATTACCAAAATACCCCTACTTTCAACCTAATTTATTTTTAACTCTATTTTCTTTTATGACGTCTAATATACATTCTAATATATACTTTCACATGTAATAACATGTTCAACATATCAAAACATTACATTCCATTTATACTTTCATTATAAGTCATCATTTAAGGTATGTTTCATAAATCATTTAAATTGCACATAATAAAATATAAACATTACACTTTCATTACTTTAATCATTCTATTATCACTTTACCTTGAATTTCATATCTTAAAAATTTCGATTTATCTATATCATACTCATAAATATATATACCATACTAATGCATCTATAAATCATTATGCACTCATGCATCATTCATTCAATCATTCTAATTTATACATAAAATGCAAACATATAAAGATATTATGAATGTGGATGTGACAAATAATATATATATATATATAAATATATGCTCATTTCCTTTTTCCTTCTATTGTAAACATTTTTCAATTTTGTTATATTCAAATGTATTTTTAAAGATTTGAATAATTATTATAGGCATATTTAATATTTTTATGTTAGTTTTAATGTACTATTCTTTATTGAATAACCTATTAAAACCTTGAAAGGTAAATATTTCATTCATAAACATTATAAATCATATATTTTTTTTATGAATTTTGATAATTCCTTTTAAATGTTAATATCATACAAGGATTAAATTCTTCAAATATAGAGTGTTTTAATTTTAAGAAAAAGTTTTCTATCTAAATTTTTTATTTTTAGATAAATTTTAATAAATATCATTTAATTTGGATGAAAAAATTTTATTTCAGACAAATATTTATATATTTTGATACTATATTAAATAATAATTCTATCTAAAAAAATCTAATGACATAAATGCTCTCTAAGAAATCCAAATTAATCTGAATTTGAATCTCAATTATTGCATAGAATGAATTATTATTCAAAAAAATATTCACTATATGCTAATTTTATTTAAAATTTTACTACTTTTTACAATTTTAGTTAATATTTTTTAATTTTTTAATAATCTTATTGAATTGATTTTTTAAAAGTAAAATAATTAAGTAATTTCTTAATTTTTATAAAATTAGAAGTGAGTATTAAATATGAATTCTCTAATAAATTTTATAGTAAATTTTGTACTACATCTTATTTTAAATATTTTTGCAGTTTTTTGAAAATCCGCGGAAAAGGTGATGTGAGGCGGCGGTGGAGCGCCAGAAGAAACGTAAGGCCCAAGAATTCCCAATATTCGATGACTCATATTTTCACACATTTAGCCGCCACCCACCAACAAAGCGAAGCAATTATCAAAAATGGCTGTCGTCGGCGTTCTTGCTCTTCAGGGTTCTTTTAACGAACACATTGCAGGCAACTATCCCTCTTTTATTACCTCTTCATTTCTATGCAACCAAGTTCCTTCTTTTCTTCTGCTTTCTGTTGTTGCTTGCAAATGGGTATTTAAATTTCACTCTTTTGTGCAGTCTTTTCCCTTTTTTTTTTTTAAAAAAAAAATTTCACTTGTTTCTGCAGTGCTTAGAAGATTGGGGGTTAACGGAGTGGAAATAAGAAAGCCAGAGCAACTTGATAATGTCACTTCCCTTATAATTCCTGGCGGTGAAAGCACTACTATGGCTAAGCTTGCTGAATATCATAATTTGGTTGTTTACTTTTTCTGTCTTTACTCATTATATTTTGATACCTCATCAATTGGTTTTTTCTCCTTAATATTTGTCCCTGAGTATATTTGCGGGTTGTTGGTCTTTTTTCTCATCGTTGTTTTTTTGTCTTTATCATGATATGCAGAAATTTGGGTGCTTGTTAGTGTTTTATTTCTGGATACAAGTTAGATAAGCGGTGTTCTGTTATTTAAATGTTGCCATTTACTGTTTTCTCTATTACATTTCATAATATGTTGTTGCATTTCATCATTGCAGTTTCCTGCTTTACGTGAGTTCGTTAAGACAGGAAAGCCTGTATGGGGAACTTGTGCAGGTCTTATCTTCTTGGCAGACAAGGCCGTCGGTTAGTTCCTTCAGTTTTTATCTGCCTATAATGCATTGAAAATTTTGTGCTTATATATTAGTTTTAGAGAACAATGGTTTGCGTTTGGAATTGAAAATAAGTGGCATGTTGATTTTCAGGACAAAAAAGCGGTGGTCAAGAATTAATTGGCGGCCTAGATTGCACAGTTCACAGGAACTACTTCGGTAGTCAGGTAGGACATGTGCAGTTGTAATTGTTGGATTTGGCAAAGATAGCGAAGCAAGTAATAAGTGTTGGAGTCAGAAGTTTGAGCAAAGGGAATGAAAGTTAAAAGTTAATTTAGTTTGATGGATTAAATTTTGATTGTATTGACTTGTATATAAAATTTTCGGTTTTTTTCAAGACGGGTTGGTTATAGATAAAATGGGCTAGAGAATAATCGAAGGGAGAAGGTACAACTTTTGGGCGGGGGACAAAATTTAGAATCTTATTTCTGCTTATTTCTTTGGTCATGCATTTAATCAGTTGATCTATTACAATTATTGGGAAGTGTGCAACACAATCTAATGTATCTGTAAAACATATCATTGTTATTGGTAATACTTCAGTCATTTGATTGTCTTGAAAGCAAGAAAACAAAAGGCTTTTGGAACTATTTCAGTTATGACGTGCTAATTTACTAGTGGGGTTCGTAGTTTGAACTTTCGGGAAATTGGAAGAGTAATTTGTTTGCTAAATTAATGCCTGCTCAGATTCAAAGCTTTGAGGCGGAGCTATCAGTTCCACATCTTGTATCTAAGGAAGGTGGCCGTGAAACATTCCGTGGAGTTTTCATTCGTGCTCCTGCTGTACTTGAAGTTGGGCCTGGAGTTGAAGTGCTGGCTGAATATACAGTACCATCTACTAATGTTCTGTATTCAAGTTCTGCTGTTCAAATCCAAGAGGTGATTTTAGGGTTCCTGTTTGTTTCTGTTGGGGACAAGTTAAATTTTTGTTTGTGTTGTTTCCCTAATGCCGCTGCGCTAACGACCTGTCTGCGTAATCCCTTTTTTCTAACCAAGATGTGGGTCTAACCATGCTGTAGACTTCCTTTCTCCTAATTTATTCACAAATGCGTTCGTTTGAACCTTTTAAGCAAATTGTTGAACTTCATTTTGGTTTGATCCTATTGATAAGTTCGGTTTGTCCCAATGAATTCTGGATAAAGCCATGTAAGTGTTAAAGGATAATTACAATGGGGATTAATTTGATGGTTCTTCTGAGACCAACTTTATGGAACCTATGTGACCTGTACTGTAGTTGAGCCATCATCATGGGAAATGTTCCCGCGGTAGTTTCGGAGGACTTAGGATTCTGTAGTAAATGGACCTAGTTTTTTGCTTTTCTCTACATTGGAAGAGCTCTTCTTCTTTCCGTTACTGGGTCTTTTCCCCTTTAAAAAGCTGTCATGTGTGGTTCCATGGTTTTGCAGACACTGAATGATTAGTTAATGTGGAGCACGTTATGTAGCAGAAGTTGAATAGAAGATCATTTTATATCTGTCAATTACTAACTGGAATGAGATCCTGAATATTTACAGGAAAATGCTGTGCCGGAAAAGCAAGTCATTGTTGCTGTGAAGCAGGGGAATATACTAGGAACTGCCTTCCATCCTGAACTGACAGCAGATACTCGATGGTATTCTTTATTGGATCGCTTTTTATTGTTTTCTCATGGAGGTTTCAAGGGTACGTTTGTTTCTGCAGGCATAGTTACTTCTTGAAGATGAGAAATGCTGCTCCTGAAGAGGCCTCGACTAGCATTGTCCGGGTAGGAGTAGATCAAAACATCAACGAAGAACCAAGGATCGATCTTCCTATCTATCAATAACGGTTGTCTGATAGAAGATTAACATCGTAATCACGTTAAATTATTCAGTTTCCTTCTGAAGATGCAGAAGAAAATGATATTCCTTTCCTTTTCCCTACAAATGCCGATTAGATTGGCAAGTTAGATTCATAATTCAGGCTACGCCATCACGTGCCTCGCCTTGTGTACATATTAAAGCTTGGAAAGGAAACAAGCATTTCAATGTTACAGAAACATGTAATAATCAGACCATGAAGTTTTAAACTTTGCAAGTCTGTTTGGAGGAAACAAAAGAAGATATGTTTTGACATATTTGGTATGTTTATCCCATTTGGTTATTATCATATAAGATTGATGTTGCTTTTGATAGAAATTCTGGTACTTTGCAAGTGTACTTGTAAGTGAGCTTCGGATTGGATGATGTGAGTTGGCCTTCCCAGTTGAACATTGAAAGAATCTCCTACTAGAATATTTCGTGGTCTATGAAATCATTAACTTAGTTGAAATATCACATTTACAATACATGTTTTCCAGTTGTAGCAAAAATGCCGCCAGACTCCTCTTGAAGCTTATCATTGTTTGTTATCATTATCTTCTCCAAAAGTTCCTTTTGATTTTATGAACTTGAGTGGTAAAAGCTCTAGAAATTTTACATGAATGGGGATTTTCTACCTAATTTATTCCTAGCTTTACTCAAAACTGCTTTTAACGTAGGTTTATTTTATGTATATTGATATAAACTTTGGAGGGTAATGAGCATGCCCATAATGGAGATCCATTCAAGGATTCGAAGTTATATAATAACAGAATCACAAAAATAGTACAAACTACATGGATTCAAAGATGCATTTTATCTATTCCTTTTGTAATATATGGTAAATTTATTTTTATTTTTATAAATATTTTTAAAAATGTTTTCATCTTAGAATTGATCCCAATAATTCAACATAGAAGAAACACTAATATTAATCAAATATTAACAGAATAGAAGAATAGAAAATATCTTTTATATATATACTTATGGTTTCGTTATTATTATTATTATATATCTCTTCAACATAATATAAATCATTTAAAGAATTTCATAGAGCCATCAAATCATGAAAATTAAAATTTTTTAAAAATAACAAAAATTTATTATTCAAATAATACATGATTACATGAATAAACTCATACTCACTTATTCATTTAGATTTTTAAAATTTTCCTTCAAAGATTTGAGGGCATGGAGCTTTTTTACAAAGTAAATGGTGGGTGCGGCCACTTTTGAAAAAGAAAAAAAAAGGGTGGCGTTGTAAATGTGGAAGTCGCAATTTTTGATTTAAAAAAAAATTATAGTAGACGTACGCGTAAACTCCTGCCTATAAATAGGCAGGAGATGTAAAGGTATCAGCATCCCACAAAATCCCACCGAGAGAAAAAGAGGGAGAGAAAAGAAAAAATATTTGAGAGTATTTTTGAGTCATGTTGTAACTCTAAATTATTTTCTTTTTTAATAATATTTTTCGATCCTTTGTCCATGGTTTTTACCCTAATGTGTTTAGGAGTTTTCCACGTAAATCTGTCTGTTTCTATTTTTATTTTCTCAAATTTTTAGTTGTGGCTCTGCTTTATCTGGTCCATATTTTTCAACAAGTGGTATTAGAGTTTTGGTTCTTGTTGAAGGAATTTTTTGAAAAGGAGTACGCCAAAAGGAAGGAAAAATTACAAGGAATTTTTTGGTGCGATTCGTTCAAAAAATGGACGTAAAAAGTCAAATTTTATGAATAGTGAAAATATTAGTTTTTAAAGGTGACAACACTGTAGCAGCAAATTTGGGCCAAGGTATTGTTCATTACTGTAGTAAAGGTACTGTAACAGTGAAATTGTGAAATTATGATAAAAGCAATGGTGGTAAAATTTGAGATTGAGAAGTTCAATGGGAGAAATTTCTCACTGTGGAAACTGAAGATAAAGGCTATCTTGAGGAAAGATGGTTGTCTGGCGGCAATCAGTGAAAGGCCGCAAGATTACACAGATGATACTAAATGGAACGAGATGGATGGGAATGCTATAGCTAACCTACATCTGGCACTTGCAGATGGGATCTTGTCCAGTATAGAAGAAAAGAAAACGGCAAAGGAGATCTGGAATCATTTGATCAGATTGTAAGAGGCTAAATCGTTGCACAATAAAATTTTCCTTAAGAGGAAAATGTACACCTTGAGAATGACAGAATCTACTTCAGTAACAGAGCACTTTAATGTTATGAATACACTATTTTCTCAGCTTACATTTTTGGGCTATAAAATAGAGTTTCAAGAACGTGCAGAACTTCTACTCCAAAGTCTACTAGATTCGCATGATCAGCTCATCATCAACTTAACAAATAATATTCTTTCCGATTCTCTGGTCTTTGATAATATAGCAGCAATAATTCTCGAAGAAGAAAATCATTAAATGAATAAGGAGGACAAATAAGCAGGTTCACAGCAAGTGGAGGCTTTAACGGTGATAAGAGGGAGATCAACAAAATGTGGTCCAAGTGGGAGTCACAATCATGACAGGTCAAAATCAAGGAGTAAGAAGAATTTTAAATGCTACCATTGTGATAAGAAGGGTCACCTGAAGAAGGATTGTTGGAGTCTGAAGAATTCCAATTCTCAAGGGAACGTGGCGAGCACTTCAAATGATAGAAATGTATTGTACTATGAAGTAGCAATATCTACTAACAACAGGAAAAAGTATGCTGATGTATGGGTTTTTGACTCAGGAGCAACTTATCATATGACCTCTCGAAGAGAATGGTTCCATCATTATGAACCTATCTTAGGAGGATCTGTGTATAGCTGCAAAGATAATACCTTAAAGATTGTAGGCATTAGGACCATCAGATTGAAGATGCATGATGGAATAGTCCATACTATTCAAGGAGTGTGACATGTGGAAGGCCTCAAGAATAATTTGTTGTCTGTGGGATAACTGGATGATCTGGAATGCACTATCAAAGTTCAAAAAGGCATCATGAAGATTAGCCGAGGAGTGCTGGTGATTATGAAAGGAGAAAAGGTTGCTGTAAATTTGTATATGCTATGTGGAGAGACTGTGCAAGAAGGACAAGCATCTGTTGCTTCAAGTTCAAGCGAAAGATCTGCAATAGTATGGCATCAGAAACTTGGACATATGTCTGAACAAGGCATGAAGATTCTTGCTGAGAAAGATTTACTTCCAGGTCTTATAAAGGTATCATTACCCTTTTGTGAGCATTGCATTACAACCAAGTAGCATTGATTAAAGTTCAACACATCCAGTTCTAAAAGTAAGAATATCCTTGAATTGGTTCACTCTGATGTATGGCAAGCACCGGTTTTATCACTAGGAGGACCAAAGTACTTTGTGTCCTTTATCGATGATTACTCCAAAAGATGTTGGGTGTATCCTATCAAGAGTAAGGGAGATGTGTTCACAACCTTTAAATCTTACAAAGCGCGGGTTGAACTTGATTCAGGCAATAAGATCAAGTATTTGAGCACAGATAATGAAGGAGAATATACTGGGAATGAGTTTGATAGCTTTTGCAAGCAGGAAGGTATCAAAAGACAGTTCACTATGGCATATACTCCATAATAAAATGGAGTGGCAGAGCGGATGAACAGAACTCTGTTAGAAAGAACGAGAGCAATGTTGGGAGCTGTAGGTCTATATAAGGCATTTTGGGCAGAAGCAGTCAACACTGCATGTTATGTGATCAATAGGTCTCCATCTACAACAATTGAATTGGAGACACCAATGAAGATATGGACTGGGAAGACAGTTGATTATTCAAACCTCCATATAATTAAAAGTCTGGTGTACGTGATGTACAATGCCCAAGAAACTACAAAGTTAGATCCAAAATCCAGGAAGTGTTTGTTCTTGGGTATGCTGATGGTGTAAAGGGATATCACATGTGGGATCCCACTGCCCACAAGGTGATAGTCAGCAGGGATGTTATCTTCTTGGAAGATAAATTGAAGAGAGATGATGATAGCACTTTAAAAGAAAATTCAGAAACTACAGCTATACAGGTGAAAAAGAAGTCTACAGAAAAAGATTCTTCTGAAGCAGCATCAGAGCATGAGGAAGCAGAGTTAACTGAGTCTGAAGAGGCAAATCTTGGAAAGAGAAAATGTGCAAAGTCAATACCATCCTAGCATAATGATTATATTATATGTAGTAATGTTTCATACTGTCTTTTAACTGAGGAAGGGGAGCCATCAACTCTCCAAGAAGCAATGAACAATTCAGATGCTTCTCAGTGGATGGCGGTAATGCAGGAAGAAATGGAAGCTTTGCATAAGAACAAGACTTGGGAGCTCGTAACACTGCCATAAGGAAAAAAGGCCATTGGTAACAAATGGATCTTTAAGATCAAAAGAAACAGTGATGATCAAGTGGAGCGATTTCGTGTAAGATTGGTAGTGAAAGGATATGCTCAAAAAGAGGGGATTAACTTCAATGAAATATTTTCTCCTGTGGTTTGACTGATAACTATTCAGGTAGTTCTGGCAATGTGTGCTACATTTAACTTACATCTAGAGCAGCTAGATGTGAAAACATCTTTTCTTCATGGAGATCTTGAAGAAGAAATTTATATGCTCCAGCCAGAAGGTTTTGAAGAAAAAGGAAAGTAGAACTTGGTTTGCAGGTTAAACAAATCTCTATACGGTTTAAAACAGGTACCGAGGTGTTGGTATAAGAGATTTGATTCCTTCATCACGAGCCTTGGATACAACAGACTGAATGCAGACCCTTGTGCATATTTCAAGAGGTTTGGTAGTGATTTCATTATCTTGCTGTTGTATGTAGATGACATGTTAGTAGTAGGCTTCAATAAAGATCATATTGAAGAATTGAAGGTGCAGTTGGCTAGGGAATTTGAAATGAAGGACTTGGGATTAGCAACTAAGATTTTAGGGATGCAAATTCATCGAGATAGAAGCAACAGGAAGATTTGACTTTCTCAGAAAAATTATTTGAAGAAGGTTTTACGACGCTTCAACATGCAAGACTGTAAGCCAATTTCTACCCCACGTTCTGTTAGTTTCAAGTTATCCTCCAGTATGTGTCCTAGCAATGAAGAAAGAAGGATGGAAATGTCTCGAGTACTATATGAATCAACAGTGGGAAGTTTAATGTTCGCGATGATTTGTATACAAACAGACATTGCACATGCAGTGGGAGTAGTGAGTCGGTATATGGTGAATCCTGGTAGAGAGCATTTGAATGCAGTGAAGAGGATCCTGAGATACATTAAGGGAACCTTAGATGTTGCTATGTGTTATGACGGATCAGACTTTATTGTCAGAGGATATGTTGACTCGAATTATGCAGGTGATCTTGATAAAAGTAAATCCACCACAGGGTATGTGTTCATACTTACTGGCGGAGCTGTAAGTTGGGTATCAAAACTGCAATCAATTGTGGCAACTTAACAATAGAAGTAGAATATGTAGCAGCTACACAAGCTAGTAAAGAAGCAATATGATTGCAAATGATATTGGAGGAACTTGGGCATGAACAACAAAAAATGATTTTGTTTTGTGACAGTCAGAGTACCTTGCATCTTGCAAGGAATCCAGCTTTTCATTCCAAGTCAAAACACATACAAGTCCAGTATCACTTCGTTCGAGATAAAGTGGAAAAGGGCACAATGAATATGCAGAAAATTCATACTAAAGATAACCTAACAGATTTTATGATAAAGGCAGTTAATACTGATAAGTTTGTATGGTATCGATCCTCTAATGGCTTGATAGAAGCATAAGCAGCATAAAAAGACAAAGACAAAAAAAATAGTGTGAAAATCTGATTAATTCTTAATCAAATCTTTAAGTGGGAGATTGTCAAAGTAAATGGTGGGTGCCGTCACTTTTGAAAAAGAAAAAAAAAAGAGGGTGGTGCCGCAAATGTAGAAGTCGTAATTTTTGATTAAAAAAAAAATAGAATAGGCGTACGCGTAAACTCCTGCCTATAAATAGACAGGAGATGTAAAAGTATCAGCATCCCACAAAATCCCATCAAGAGAAAAAGAGGGAGAGAAAAGAAAAAATATTTGAGAGTATTTTTAAATCATGTTGTAACTCCAAATTATTTTCTTTTTTAATAATATTCTTCGATACTGCTGGTCCATATTTTTCAATACTTTTGAAATAAATCGGGGAACAGGGACATTCATTCTCTGAGAATTTGCAATCTCTTATTTTTTTGCCATATCTTACGTTGTTGCTTTCTTCTTCTTTTTTTTTTTTGTTGATTTTCATAAAATAACACAAAGTATACAAAATTATTAATTACAAATATATTTACTTTATTCGTAAAATAAGGTTATTTTGCAAAAAGTTAAAAAAATTCGTATTACTTTGAAAAATAAAACATCATTATTAGCCGAATAAATCCTCGTTTTTGGTAAGATTTTCCATACATATATTAGTCTTTATTTTTGAATATTTTCATAATTTATATCATTATAAAAGTTTTCAATATTAAATATGAAAAAATTATAGAATAAAATAAATATTTCATATTGAATAATGATGTAAATGAATAAATAAATAAATGATATATATTAAAAATTAAATTAATTTTTCCGTTTTTTTAATTTACTATACATGTATAAATCGCATGAATTTTCCTGTATATAAACTCCTGTGTTTTCCCATTGGCTGCTTTGTTGGACAATCGTTTTGGAGTGGTATTAAATGTTTTGGTTTTATCTTTATTTTTTAAATTGTTTGATATTATAATATTTTATATTAATTTAATTTTTAGAATTTATCATTTAATATATTATTTATCTTTTTTACTATTTATAAATTATTTTATTCTAAGTTTCAGCTTTTGATCATTATCAAATAAAAATGTCTTTTTTTTTTTGGAGATTCTAATTATAATAATTCAATATTATTTTTGATTTAGAATAAATTATTACCATATTATTATTTGAAAAATTTTAGAAATGAACCTAAACTATTATTTTATAGTATAACAAATCCATGAAAATATAAATATAATATATATAAATATTTATATAAGAATTATACTTGTACATATTCTATTCATGTTTTTAGATATGAATTAAATTAATCAATTTTTTTCTATTTAATATATATTTATTGGCTGACTAGATCGAATTAAATCTAAATAAGTATTATATTCTATATAATGTGATTATTTTCTCATCCATCATATTATATATTATTTATTTTACATATATATTAAAAAATAATATATTTTATATTATATGATGGCATAAAATAATAACTTATTGATATAATTTCTTTTGATACAATTTATCTTTTTCTAATAAAAATAGAAATTATTGTGGTCGTGAGTGCGGTTTGTATGGGTCAAAAGGGCGGGTTATATGGGTCAAGAAGGCAATGTAATAATTTTAAGTAGGTTTCTCAAACTGGAAGCACATGACGACGAAGCATTACACGATAAACTATGAAGCTATGCACATGCATCCAAGTTGGTTTTCCAGGAAGAAAACCTCCCAATCTTTCTGGCACAGACCCGATTTCTTTACTGGTAATCCTAAGCAAACCTTGAGGAAATGTTTTATCTGAAACTGGAATATGAAACTTCCGAATCATATGTTCAGGCTTTGTTTCCATGTGCGGATGAATAAACAAATACAATACCATGTTGCTTGTCCATCTTTGTTGCTTGCAACTACGTATCGTTCAGATTTATCAGAAATCTAAATGGTTGAAACTTGATACAACTCAGAGACATTTCAACAAGTTTTTGCTGCAGATTTGATGAACCTTTTAATGGAAAAACTTTTGCCAGCTGCTCCATTTTTCATTCTGAAAGCAAGCATTAGCATATGTTACAAGTTTTTAGCTCTTTTATGATGAATGGAAGCAAGAATAATATATGAAAACTTGGTAAAAGATTATGCATCAAGGAACGTCCTACTTTCTTGACTCGGCTCTTTCATTGGCTGAAGCAAACCGCTCTGATGAATAAAGTCAAAACCATGGAAAAGACAGGGCTTGAGTTCCTTATAAATATGATCCTGACATTCTCATCTTTCATCTTCTCCTCAGCGCTTGAGGATATCCGAAAAAATACAGAGAGAGAGGGAGAGAAGGAAAAGTGATTGACAGACTGAATACGTTGATTAATTATATAGAAAATTAAGATGGGTAAAATGAGGTTATGGATGTTGGTGGCATTCTTTGTCGTGCTGCTAGTAGCTGAAGCTACGCTTGCTCAAGGTAATAGCAATGGCAACGGAAATGGTAACACGACTAATAACAGTACTAAAGATTTCGATAATGTTAAGGCTTTAGCGACAGGACAGGAAAGAGCTCGTTGTAAAGCAAAAGGAGGGTGTTACAAGACGGTACTTGTTTGTCCGGCCGAGTGTCCGAAAAAGAAGCCCCCAAAGAACAAGAAACAAAAAGGTTGCCATGTGGATTGCAGCAGCAGGTGTGAGGCCACTTGCAAGTGTAAGTACCCGCTTCTCTTCCAAGGTTTTCATGTAATTAAATCTTTCCAAAAGTTCATAGGAATATGCATCTTGCATCTTGCATCTTAATCATTCAAATTAATAATGTGCATGTCCTAAATCCTAACTTGGAAAAATGCCAATTTTCAGGGAGAAAACCAAATTGCAATGGATATGGGTCACTGTGCTATGATCCAAGGTTTGTCGGTGGTGACGGTGTGATGTTCTATTTCCACGGAGCAAAAGGAGGAAACTTCGCAGTTGTATCAGATGATAACCTTCATATCAACGCACACTTTATTGGAACCAGGCCACAAGGAAGAAAGAGAGATTACACATGGGTACAAGCACTTTCTGTCATGTTTGATTCCGACAATCTTGTCATTGCTGCAAAGAAAGTAAAAAGCTGGAATGATAATGTTGATGCGTTGATAGTGAAATGGAATGGCCAAACAATCCAAATTCCAACAGATGGACAAGCTGAATGGAGAGTTAATGGGGAACAAAAACAGGTAATAGTAGAAAGAACAGATGATACCAACAGTTTAAGAGTGATGGTTTCTGGTTTAGTGGAAATGGACATTAAAGTCAGGCCAATTGGGAAAAAGGAAAACCTGGTTCATAATTACCAGCTTCCTGATGATGATTCCTTTGCTCATCTGGAAACACAGTTCAAGTTTCAGAATCTGACAGATTTTGTGGAAGGAATCCTGGGAAAAACTTACAGGCCGAATTATGTTAGTCCTGTCAAGATTGGCGTGGCCATGCCAATGATGGGCGGTGAAGATAAGTATCAGACGCCATCTCTTGTGTCACCAATTTGCTTGGCTTGCAGGTTTCAGAAGAGTCACTATTCTACAGGGATCGCTGCCCTCTAATCGGAGAATTTTTTTTCTATTATCTTAAGCATAAAACTTAATCATCAAAATAAAAATAAAATAAAATAAAATAAAATAAAATAAATAAAACACCATTCTTTTGTAAGACAATATCAAGCAAAAACTTGCTTGTATACATATATATATATATATATATATAATTATATATATGACTATATAAATAAAAATAAACTTGTTTTTGGGTGTTAAATGAATGCATTAATTAAATTTGAATATTCAATAATTAGATAGTTTAATTTTTAGATTTAAATACAATAAAAATAATTTATTCTTTTTTTTTTATTACACTTTTAATAATAGAATATTCAATGTTAAATAATATTAAAAGAGAAACGAATGAAGATTCCAAGTTCGTGTTCATGTTCCTTCCATCTTTTTATAATGAAGCCATAAATGAACTTGTCTGGTCAGCCTTCTTCTCTAATTTCATGACAAATATTATTATTATTATTATTATTATTATTATTATTATTATTTACATAGATTATTGAGGTGAGGTGTGAATAATAAAATAAATAAATAAATTATATTTTGATATAATTTTACATGCAATTTTAATTCGAATATCCAAAAATCTATCATTAGATTATCGAGAAGAGGTCAATCTAATCAATATAGATGGGTCAATAGAAAAGTCACGGTGAATTCAAAGTTGATTTTTTTTGCAACTCTCAAGAAATTTTGATTTTATTAATTAATAAATATTTTTAATTTTATTTTTTCATATTATATTTATTTAATAATATATAAAGATATAATTTTTATACTAAAAATCATACTATCCTATTAAATGATAAATGATATCATCAATATTAAGCTCTTAATTATTATATGGAAAAAAGGAAATAAAATGATCATTTTAGAATATTAAAAAAGTAAAATGATCTTTTTGAAATAAAAAATATAATAAATCCAAAAAAAAGATGTATGAGTTAGATGAAAAGTATATAAGCAATTAATGATATCAGATCTTAATGTATAACAATTATAGTTGGTACGTGGGATCCTATGCATTAAATTTGCCACCATTAAAATCATGGGATATCAAATACTAATAATTTCTTTCGAATATATTTTTATATTTTATTAATAAAATATATGATTTAAAAATTTATATTATTAGATAAATTTAAAAATAATTTTATTTTTTTAATATTTTAAAATAAATTTATTTTATAACTTTTTATAGTTAAATAAAAAAGGAAAAAGCAGTAATCCTATGAATGCCAATGTATTCGAAAAAATGATTAATCTCAGTTAATATATCCATTAAATATGTAAATCACAAGGTACTTATTATCGATATCATAAATAAATAAATTTTTAAATAAATATTTATATGGTAAATTTTATTTTTGATGAAATAAAAATATATGTAGGAGTATTTTAACTATAAAATACAATTATAATTAAAATGCATATATTTATCTTATTTTTAAAATACTTCTTTAGTAAAAAAAATCAATTCAACACAATTTTAAAAATTGAAGTGTTTAAAATTTAAATTAATTAATTAATTATACACATATTTTAATGAAGTTTAATTTGATAACATAATTAATATTAATTCAATTTATGCAAGTAAATGTTAACTTAAACATTTTGAATAATCCAACTTACAACTTGAATTAATAGTTTAATTATTTCAAATTAAATTTAATAATACAATAACTTTAAATAATTTGAACCAGACATCATCGTAACTTATTGCAAAAGCGAGTAGTCAATTTTCATTGGATGGTTGCATTTAATGTAAATTAAGGCAAGAAGTCTAGATTTCCGGAAACCCCCCACATGCATTCACTACAACCCAAATACATACCAACTTTTTTTTTTTCTTTTTAACCATAAAACAATTTATAGATAATTATAAAAATTATATTTTTTTATTTTATAATAATTTTTAAATTCTTATATAAATAATATTTTATCAGGTTATCCTTTAACCATCATTTAGGTATTTTAGATTGATAATAAAGCTTATTCAGAAATTACTTTGATTTTAATATCATTTTTATAATCCTTGTTCAACATATTTCAAAAAAAATCTAGTTAAAAATAGATTTTAATTTATAATTTCAATATAAAAATTTTAAAATGTACTTAAATGAAATATAATTCTTCAAAAATTACAAAATTCAATTGAACAGAAACCTTTTATTATATTGAGTTTGGATATGAAGAAAAGCAAACTCAGGTTCATGAAAAGAAGTTATTAATCCTATGTGCCTAAAACATTCCAATTTTCCCCCTTTATCTTTGCACAATTCATCAGTCTCTTCAACGTTCAATATTGATGTTTACTGTGTCTGAAAATATTTCCAAGATTTATTTATTAAAATTTACATTGAAAATATTTGTATTCATCTCGTGATGATAATTTAATTTTATTCTATGTTGAATATTTGAGTTTGTATAATATTTTGTCCAGACCCATTCTAAAAGATAACATTATGACTAGACTTTATTATGAGATTCTTCAAAATAATCTAGTAACTAAAAATAAATTATGCCCGGCTAGAAAGGACCAACATGGTGAAGGAATTACTAGCTTGAAAGGAGCTGTACCATGCTCTACCATTTGCTGATTTCAAGCCTTAATCCAAGGCTGAGTTGGCCAGATTCAGCTCAGCACTCGAGGCCTCTTCCACACCCTCTCTATTAATTCCATCTGCTGCCCTTCACCAGTATACGCAAACTTGCAGCCATGGTTCAAAAAATGTCAGGTGTATTTCTGGCTTTCTTTCTTACTTCCATGTTGATGGAAACATGCATTGGTCAAGATCAAATGACTAGCTATGGCAGCGGAAAGAAGTCCCCTTATGAAGCTGCTATAACTCATTACTACATGTTGCCAAAATCACCCACTGGACACGAGCAAGCTTATTGCCTTGCCAGAGGTGTCTGTCAATATAAAACCTTGGTCTGTCCGGACCAGTGCAAAGAGAGGAAGCCTGTGCAAAATAGAAAACAGAAAGGTTGCTTCCTTGATTGCAGTAGCAGATGTGAAGTCACCTGCAAATGTAAGTTCTCTTATCTTTGTAGAACTTTGGTTCATTTCTGCTGAAGTCATCTTCCGGGATTGTCAGGTTAAATAATCATTTCTGAAACTGTTCTGCAGGGAGAAGACCGAACTGTAATGGATATGGATCGCTGTGTTATGATCCTCGATTCGTGGGTGGCGACGGTGTGATGTTCTACTTCCATGGAGAGAAGGGAGGAAACTTTGCCATTATGTCTGACGAAAACTTGCAAATCAATGCTCATTTTATCGGAACTCGACCACAAGGAAGGACTCGTGACTACACATGGGTGCAAGCCCTCACCATTATGTTTGACAAACACGCATTACTCATCGCAGCAAAGAAGATTGCAGTCTGGGATTCCAACATTGATGCTCTTATTGTAAGGTGGGATGGTAAGACGGTGGACATCCCAACGGATGACAAGGCGGAATGGAGGACTAATGGTGAAGAAAGAGAGGTGGTTGTTGAGAGAACTGATGATGCTAATACAGTAAGAGTCACGGTTGCCAATCTGGTGGAGCTAAATATAAAAGTGAGGCCTATTGGGAAAGAAGAGGACAGGGTTCATAACTATTACTTACCTGAAAATGATGCTTTCGCTCACCTGGAGACACAGTTCAAGTTTTTTAACCTGACAGATTTTGTTGAAGGAGTTTTGGGAAAAACTTACAGACCAGATTATGTTAGCCCTGTCAAGATTGGTGTTTCCATGCCAATGATGGGTGGTGAAGACAAGTACAAAACGCCATCTCTTTTTTCACCTCTTTGCAATGCTTGCAGGTTTCAAGGTCAGATCAGCTCTGAAACTATCAAGGAACTATCTGCATACTAATAACAGGAAAAAAAAGTAAAAACATGAACAGATTTGGCCTCTAAAATCATGACATTTTGTTTCTACGAGCTTTGTATCTGGAAAATACTTCAATAAGTCAAATATATTTTGTCAGTCGTTTATTTAATAAATACTTTTTCTCAGTAGAGTTTCTACCACCAAGATGTAGCTATATTTCAGGAATTCCACGAAAGCCTACAAATGGCAGTTACAAGTGCAATTTTTTTCCACAAAGCAGACATGTCTGGCGTACTTTCTAACAGTTTCTGATAATTCATTTCTGCAAGTAATACAATGTATGCTGAATTTTCACAATTGTTCATTTTCTGGTGTACTTTGCTCTGATAATCAGCCAAAACGCTTATTTAACTTTGACAACTTGGTAACAATCATATCATGTACAGGATGCTTCTACTGCAAGACTTTTCTCAACACCTCTGCACGGATCGCCAAATGTATCGTTTGAAACTTTAATAGTACAACTTTTTGATCCAACACAAGCCTGTAAAAATTGGATTTCATTTGTTTAAACTGGCAAGAATTCAGAACTTAGATATAGGATTTCCACTGAGAGAGTCAAATCATACCTTCTTTACAATGGAAAGAGCTCTTCTACTGCTGCATTTGCCATGACTGTAACTTCCGCAGCTTCCTTGTGGAGTTCCAAAGCTTGCAAACCTGATTGAGGAAATGACCTGATCTGGGTGAGGGCATTGCAGGGATAGAACAGCTCCTGATTTTCTTCCTTCATCTGAATCTATGTTCCACATATCTACAGGTTGTGGGTGGGATTCGTACACGTGTGAACACAATTTTCCCACCTGTCTTGTGGTGAAAGTGATTTGTGTTGGATCTCCACCAATTTCCTCAAACAATACAAGAATGTTGCCACTTGATTTCACCCATGAACGAGGTACATGGTAGCTGAAAACATTTATTTTACATTAGGAACAACACTTTTACCAAAAGGGTCTCAAAGTGAATTTCATCTGGCAATTCAGAACTTACAATGTCTGAGAAGGCTTTCCGCAGTTTTTGCGGCATTTGTCCGAGTTATAAGATCCTATGTAATTGCAAGTGTCAGTGCATCCATTGCTTGGAGAGACATTAGTTGGCCAATAACGTCCAATACTTTGTCCATTCACCCATGCTTCTCCCTTCCCCATTCCTGTGAAATCTATTGCAATGGGATCATCACCAGCCGGCGCATTGAAGCTGGTCTGGGTTACAAGTAATGAACATCGTTAGTTTCTAATGATTCATACCACAGATACAGCAAAAACATACGTAGATATCTAAACAATAAATTGTTGTTACCTTGTACCATATGAGAGGCTGATTTTTAGGCAAGCTAGGTTGTGAAACCCATTGCGAAGAACTTCCACTAGACAGACCTGAATCTTCACCTTCAAGTCCAATCTGAAACAAAGTGTAGAAAAAATGAAGTTGAGGAATGTAGTATTCCATCATTTACAGCAAAAGTGCTCTTCTATTCGTTCTGTCATTTATAGTGTAGGCCCGGTCAGGCCAATGGAGAGTAACAAGACCGACCTGGTACGTCCACTGCTGTGAAGAGAGATCAATAGTGTTGCCATTTTGTGCTTTCAACGTCACTGGACCAGTGATTCCAGCACCGATCAGATCATAAAAAGCTCCATAATTCTGAAACAGAATATAAAGCTTTCTATCAGTTAATTCTTATTTTCTACAATGCTTGAAAGTTGATCAGCTATCAATTCTACACTCTAAGATTTGTATTCATAAACTTCAATCGGGATGGTCAAACCTCAAGTCCAACAGTTAAACTCAAGAGATCAATTGTATTCTTTCCAGGATTGATCGTGATAGGAATGTCTACTGTAACCTTGGGATTGCTACTCTTTCCAGTTGAACTACCTGCAAATTTTCCATTTTTTCAAATGAGAACAAAAATTCAACATTCTTGAAGCTGGAAAGCAAAAAAGAACCAAACTACAAGCAAATGTTTTTCATTGTTTGTATTCCATCACCTGCAAGCTTTCCATTAACAAAAGCATGAAGAGCATGGCCAAGTGAATTGACATGAAGAACAGTTTGAGATCCATTTTCAAGGAAGGGTTCATCCCCTTTAATATTAATGCTGCCCCAAAGAAACACAAGCTTTCTTTAACTTAACATACCAATAGAACATGGAACCAACAATACAATAGACTTGCACATTCCGTACCTTAAAGAGTACCATAAATAATCGCTCTTATCAGCTGTAGTGTTTATCTGCTCCAGAAGTCCAGATTTCACAAATGCATCCTTTTTTGAGATACCAACTGGTTCGTTTATCCAACTCCAACCGGAGCCGATAGCCTCAGATGAACCAACATCACTGATAACAGATTGACGGGTGAAGCTTGGAATTACAGTCATTGAGTTGACCTGTCATCAGAAAGCAAAACTTTTGGAATTAGCTATCAACTTGAATTATAACCATGAAATCAGGTTTTAAATATGCGGAAGTAGCATATGCAAGCCAATGAAACGAACCTTTGCAGTATTGAGAACTACATTCTTGCAGTCTGGTAAGATGCTCACTGACCAGGCCGGCAAATTATATGAATTGCCATTGAAAGTCACGGTTTTAGCAGTGGTGGCAATATTGGCAAGAAAAGCAGCACATGAGGATCCTGTTTTATAGACTGTTGCCTGAAAAAATAAAATCTAAGCTGAGGCCTTGGTGAATTATATTATAGTCTACCAGTTCTTGCGTAGATGAAAACGTTCACGTAAGATAAGAAGTGACTAAACATATAATCCAGAAGTAAGTATACCTCCAAGTTAGGACCTAGAGAAGTAGTTGATGGATCAGTGGCTATTAATGCTTCTTCACAAAGCTTTATGGCCTTGTGCACATCTTTCAGGTGTCCCCACTTCGGTTGCCTGAGAAGACCTGCAACTCATTGCATACATTATATGTATTAATAAGAGGTTCTAATTGGCCAGAAACATTAACTACGTTGCTTGGATACTAGTGAAGACAATATCAGATAGAGGGGCATACCATATTCATCAAGAGGAGCATCATAATCATAACTTGTAGAAATAAAAGGTCCCCCAGTTGTCCGGCCAAAGTTAGTCCCACCATGGTACTGGAAGAAGCCAGATTTTAATCTTAATGTCGAGTTCATGTATTTCAGTTTAAGATTTTGATGATTTATACCAGAGAAGAAGTTGCATACCATATAATAGTTTTGTAAGGTTCCACCTAGCTGGTAAAACCTTGCCACAGCAAATGCAAGGTCTTGTACTGGTCTGTAGGGAACAGAACCACCAAAGGACAGAAACCTGGCATTTGAAATGATTGAACAAAAACAGGTATTTTTGAGCTATTCATTTACAAATTGATGCAAGGATTGTTTCATTCAGATTTTAGCGCTGAATACTGACCATCCACTCCAATTCTCTGTCCACATTTTAGGTTTGTTTTTAGAATTTGGGGTGAACTGGTCGCAGTAGAATCCATTGCAGGTGTTTATCTGGCATAAGTTATTTAGAGAAATCAAGCAGAAAACATCACGTTAAGCATGAAATTGATGACCCAATTGGCAGAAGAAGAAACTGTAGAGAATTGATGGGAAAATTTTGAGAGAAAAAAAGGAGCAACCAGAGAAACTCACAACAGGATCAGGAGCATCTGCTTGCTGGCACATGACCCAAGGCACACCAGTATCCAAAGATACAGCCATGCCTGCTGCCCAGTTGATATACGTTTTAGCAGCAGATCCATAAGCTGAATCAATGTTTCCATACTCATTTTCAATCTGCAAATGGCACAAATATATAAATACATATATATAAGGGGAAAAATGGAGAGGAAACATCACTTTCCTGATTGACAAAAAGTAAAAAAAGGTTAACAGCTTAGGATTTTCGTTTCCTGATGATGGAAGAGAACCCACTAATAGAAAGTGAACTATTAGCATTATTACTAAACACAGAATCAACCTGTGACAAAATAATGGGTCCTCCCTGAGATGCATAAAGCTTCTCCTGCTTCATCATGTCAACAATTTTAGCTGTGAATCTTTGCATTTCAGCCTGGAAATGAAATTCAGGCCAATCAGTATAAAATGGTGATGAAGAATTACTAGTTGGAAACAAAAGCTTAGCAGAATTACAAGAATCAAGAAAGTGGATATAGTGAAACCTTGAAGGGTTCGTTATCAGTTCGAAATTTGATTCCAGGGATAAAATGCAGCCAAAGAGGGAAACCACTGCTCAAGAATTAAATTAAAATTGAATGAGAAATCAGAATCAAGAAAACAGAGAGAATAAGAAAAATGGTAAAAGAATCAATACCCATAATTCCATTCTGCACAAACATATGGACCAATTCGAAGATGAACATAAAGTCCAGCTTCTGCTACTGACTTGACAAATTTCACAAGGTCATATCTTCCTTCAAAGTTATACTGCAATCATTACCAATCATTACCATTACTATAAATGAGAAAAGAAAAAGAAAAAGAAACGTAAGTTTTGAATGATGAATCTTTAATTAGTAAAGTAATCAAGAAACAGAGGACCTCTGTTTTGTTTTCTTGTTTCAACAAAAAGAATGGACAAACAAAGAAGAACAATCAAAACCCAGAAATTAAAACCAGTTTCTTTCATTTTTCTTGAGAAGCAAACAGAATAGAATGAGTGAAGAACCTGGTTTTGAACTGGTTCATGAACATTCCAAAATACGTACGTTTCGATAACATCAAGACCTCCATCTTTTGATTTCTGTATAAGACCTGGCCACATCTAAATCATCCAAAAACACATATAGATAATTAAACCCACAAAAAATAGAACCATTTGCATTGTAAGGATGAAGAACGAGAAGAAGGAAAAAACGAAAGAAACTGTCTTTTAAACAGAGAAAAGGAAACAAAACCTCAGGAGTGCTACGAGGATAATGAATTGAACCAGAGATCAAAACGCGGCGTTTCCCATCAATCAACAGAGCTCTATGATCATAAGTCACATTGGCAGCAATCACAAGATGACTAAAGAAACAAAATAACAGCATCAACACCGCCACTAAAACAACACTCTTTCTGTCTCTCATTTTCTTGAATGATTTCTTCTTATTCTTTCTTTAAACTGTATTTTCAGTTCCAACACTAGTTTTATTATTCCGTAATCTTCTTCTTGAAACTGTAGATGAATGGGTATTTTTCTTTTTCCCTCTTAAGTACACGCACAGTTGCTTCTTTAAAACAAATTGCTTCTTTAAACTTTTGCTTTGCTTCGATAGATGCTTTTGTACAAACGTGAAGAGAATAATAAGAGTGATAATAGGGGAGAAGTAGAACAGAATTAAGCAATCTTAAGACTGATACGATACGCCATTAATGCTCTTCTTCTTCCTCTTCTCTGTTTTAGTTCGTTTGTTGAAGCTCGTTAAACTTGCACTCAGTGAATTAATGATAAGCTAATAAGCTGTGATGAAGAGCTTTTTGCGGGTTTTTTTTTTTTATTATTATTTTCTTGGGAGAATATGATAAGTTTACCGGTAAATGCCGGTAACGGGTCTCACAAAATAAAAATAAAAATAGTATAATAAACTTATTTTTATCATTTAAATAATAAAAAATAACCAATCAATACGATTTTTACTAATTTTGAGTTATAGAAAAATAAAAAATAAAAAATAGTCTAAAATTACAGATAATTTATAGAAATTTTTATATAACCATAAGAGAAACAAAAAGGAAAGTTGAAGGGTTGAATAGGAAAATGTGGAGAAGAAGCATATAGTTATGGCTCATTGATGCTTGCAGCTACACAATCATCTCATCACATTCTAACAATCCTTGTTTACTTCAATCATTATTGATGGTCAAGCTTTGTTCCCTTCAAACACAAGAAATCTTCATTCTAAGATAAAAAAAGATTTTCCATACTAAATTTAATTTCCTACTTCATTTATCAAATTTTTATATTAGATATTTAAATCAAGAAAAATTAACTTTTTATCGAAACTTATTTTATAAATTAATTTTATGTATAATTTATTTAAATAAAAAAATTTATTGATCTCTGAATTATAATAATACATCATATGATTAAATGGTATCATAAAAAATAATTTATCATTTTATTAATGATTGTTAATTTTAATAATTAGATTAATCAATTTAACATAAACCACAAGATTGGATAATGTGTATATTATGTTATAAGTTTAGGCATAATTATTACATTATCCTTAAATAATTGAAACTAGACTACGTATCATGTTTATCTTAAATTATTTATTTTATTTATTCACATGCAAATCATTCCGAAGATTATGGAGGAAAAAATACTTAATCTTAAATAATTAGTGAGTGATGGTTTTATCACTCAAATATGAATAATTATAATTATCTGTTATGACAAGCATAAACTTAGATATTAAATTAAAATAAAATTGTTTTTCAACAAAGCTATGTATTTTTCATTTAAAAGAAAATAAAAATACTTTTAAATATTAATTAATTAATTCGATGCTGACTCCTATCATAAAGTTAGTATCATTTAAACTAAATCAATGTTAAACTAAACTATCATAAAGTTAATATTAAACAAAACTAGATTTTTATTTATTTATTTATAATTTTATTGATAAATTATTTAATTTCATCTTTATTTTGATCAATAAAATTGATATTAAAATTTGAGACAGGAAAACTTGATGAATTGTGACGATCGGATGAAATTAAGGCTATAATTGGTAACAGTAATTTTGATAATGATTAATATTTTGATTTAATTAAGATATTATTTAATAATATTTAATGTAAATAAGTATTTAGAAATTTAGAGAATGATGAATAAAAATTTAATTTTGTAATTTTTAAAAGTTGAAGATTAGATCTTCTAAGCATTTTTCATGCGATCACTAATTTAAAAATATATTATTAAATATTTTAATTTTAAATTAATATTAAAATAATTAATAATTAATAACTAAATATTATTAAAATAATTAACATACTAAAATAACTAATCATTATTATAATTATTGATTTTCCTGAACATGATGTAATTTCTAAACACTTCAATCATCTTCAATGCATATGCATATATACATATATATTAAATATAAATAGTTTTTATTAGAGAAAGGATATTATTAATAAGAAATAAACAAAATAAAGGGAAATAAAGATTAAGAAAAAAAAAAGAAGCTAACACGTGCATCCTTTTATCTTATCCTTGTACAGGGATATTAGAAATTTATCATCTTAAAAATAAAAGAACATTTATTCAAATAATTCATTATATGAAGATAGATATTTTAGAATTTAAATGAAAATATTGTAATTTAATGAAAAAAATATTAGAAATATTCTGAGGCATGAATGGAGGATGAAAGAAAAGGGAGGGGGGGTGTCGGTGGTGAGGAGACGTGAAATGGAAGAGAACAAGAGAAGAGGAGGAGGGTGGATGTCGTCAATAATGCCATGCCTACCCACCAATATTCCGTTCGTTAATCGTTAATCGTCTCTTATAAGTAAATTAATTAATTAAATTAATTAATATGTGAATCCATTACAGCCTTTGATTTCTCAGTTCTTGAATTGGGAATAATTAGTTAAACTACAATTTTCAATGACTTAAAAAAAAAGAAATTAAAATCATTAGTACAAATAAAAAATTAATTAATCAAATAAATAAATAAATAAATAATAATTGCAAGTGTAGAGTCTGCAGGATCAGATTCACGAGCCATTTGGACATAAACTCCAAGACGAAATTAACAAATTAAATTAATAAAAAATAAAAACAGTCACCGTAAAGGTTTCGTGGAGAATTGGTTGGTATTATTATCAGGATCCGGAATTTTCAAAATCATTTACGAGACTAATAATTTTAAAGATTTAATTAATATGAGATTTAAGAAAATGTAAAAATTAAAAATTAATTGCATTATAAAATAATAAAAAAAATCATTTATTGAAAAAAATGAAAACAATAATAATGTGAGTCCATGGCTTAATAAGGTTGTCAACTTCATAAAATTGGGATGTTGAGTTTTCTGTTTGTAGTATTAATTGTGTTAGGTTAATCATCCAATTTGTTGAGCTTCTCCCCAACCCCATTCCTAATAATATTATTATCTATTATAATATTATTTTATTTACTATCAACTCCTTTTCGTTACTAAATTTTGATTAATTTACTAATTTATAATTATTATCATCACCTTTGATTATTATTTAATTAAATATTTATATGATTTCTTAAGATATTAGTAATGACAATTCAAAATTCTGCTTCCAAGGCTATTAATTATAAAGACTGTTTCAGTGGAATCTTATTTGTCTTGACTTGTGGTTATTAGCAACATGCAATCAAATTATTGCAAAGAATGTCACCCAAAAACAAAAAGAAAAAATACAGAAAAAAAAAAAAGAAATTGTCAATTTCTCAGTATATATTCTCTTAATATTAATAATAATTAAAATACATTTCATCACTAAATATCAATTTATACCTGAATTGAAGAGTCAATAAGTTTTAATTAAGCTAAATTATTTTTAAATTAAATTATATTTTTAATAAAATAAAATTGAATCTAATGATGATGATTTGAGGTTTTTTTTTATAAAAAAGGAGGTGTTAGGAAATATAGAGATGGTGGAAATCGTGGGTGATTGGCATTAAATTGATGACGATCCGAAAGAAAACAAGTGTGGTAGAAATCTGAACACAGGACAAAATCGACCCTAAAAGCACTCATTGATTGACCTTAGTGATAGCAAGCGTGGTCGTTGAGAGTGGCATAGGCGGTGCGGTGCCCATTCAGACAAAACTGGTCCTTTATTTCTAATTTCCGCCACTTCAATCCAACAAATAATTTAATATTTGAGAATTAACCGCACATTAATTAATTACAACAAATTTAGTCCCTAGCAATTATTATGTAAGATTATTAATTTTATAAATATTTTTGAAAAATCGACCCATTTTCCTATTATCTCTTAATATAAACATTCCAAGATAAGTACGACCCAAAAGCTCACTAACATACCCATCCACAATCTTATAACAGGGACCTCATGAGGCCCTAATTGCTTTCACCCTCATTATAATACATTTCCTCTAGAGGTATCCATTCTAACCAAAAAAATTAATAAATAGCATTATTGTAAACTCCTTTATGAATATAGTATATAAATAAATTAATTAAAAAAATTCATTTTCAATTTACTATTATTTATATGAATATATTAGTTTCATTTTAAATCAAACGTTAAGTATTCATATAAAAGATTCTATTATTTTAATAATTATTAATTAATTATCGATATTATATCACTAAAAGTTTGTTGCTTTATATTAAATAAATTAAATTATGATTCACAATATATCAAATAAATGGTAACTATAAAACTACTAGCTAGGGACAAGACTATAGCACCACCAAGCCCATAAAACCAAACACAGGCCATCCAGCAGAACATGTCAGCGTAATCGATCCAACAGTCAAGCCTGGAACTGGAAGTAGAAACATATGACAAACAAAACACATTGTTGCATGCAAATGGAACAATGTCCATGTTTGTCTAAATTTAAAAAAATTAAAAAGAGAATGAATTTTATTTATCCTAACACATTATAAATTATATTAAATTCGAGTTCGAGATTCTAGAAAAGTAATTTCGGCCAGAATTTCATGCTGTATAGAGTGCAATGTCGATGTTGCGCAAAAAGGAAGAAGATAAAGGGGAAAATGGCCTCTAACCAACACATAGAATTGATGAAATGTCATGTTTTTGCATAATAATATGAAAATTTCATGTCACCTAAGTTTCGTCGAGAAATGGTTCTACTCAAGCTTGGATTTTAGCATCTTTTGTGGGTCTTGGTTTAACTAGCCAACTAACTGTGGGGTGTGCTGTGCTGGCTGATGGCTTCGGATGAAGGTGGCCGGTCAGTTTTAGGCCATCCCAAGCTCATAACAGATGTAAAATCCCCAGTTGTCAACGTTAGTTGCTAATTTATATTCATAAATAAAATATTTAATCATAATTCAATTATCTATCTATTTATGAATTATATCCATAAATATATTATAAATGAATTAAAAAGTTAAAAAATTTAAAATTATTAAAAGCTATTTATGAGAAATTTTATTGATATAATTCATATTTTATAAAGATATAAATCGAATTTAAAATAATAATTTTTGCGAGAATTCTAATAATGATTGAGTGGGGTGGCAGATTAAGGGTTGAAAGAAGAAGGGTGAAAAATATTTTCAAGCAGTCGAATTCATGCAAGGTGAGACATGACGCAGGAGCAGTTTTACCTCGGCAACAAAGGAAATCTAAAAATCTTATAAATGGTGGAAATGGAGGTAGAAAATGATAGATATGATTGTTGCAGGGGAATTAGAAAAGACCATATGTGATTTTACCAAAAAGACACTACAAGTGAAAGCAAAGCGATAATCCAATCAAGTCTTTAGTTTTTCCCTATTTGGCCCCCCTCTTTTAATTCCCTTTTCTGCTTTTCCAAGCAAACTAGTCCTGTCCCCGCTGTTCTACTTCACCTTTTCAAGGAAAATCAAAATTGAATTAAAGCAAATGGATGGACTGGGTTACTCTAGCTTATAACTATATATGTTTTTGCAACTTAAAATGTACATTAGACCTAACTTCATCCCCAACCCGCCCCTCCCCACCTTAATAAAAACCCTCTTATTCCCAACCCCTTTCGTCAGACTCTTCCAGCAAACAAGACCATTTCTTGCCTTGTTTCTAGTAATATATAGCCATAGCTAGCCCGCCACCCCCCGAAAACTAAACAACATAGTAAAATGGTGGCAAAACTTCTCTTCTCATTTATCCTTCTCCATTGCACCGCCGTACTAGCTCAGGGTCCAGCGGCCGCCCCGGCACCACCTGGACCCACCAATGTCACCAAAATCCTCGAAAAAGCCGGTCAATTCACCGTCTTCATTCGGCTAATGAAATCAACTCAAGAAGACGTTACACTATATGGTCAACTTAATAATACCAACAATGGCTTGACTATTTTTGCACCAAGTGACAGTGCTTTTCAGAGCCTAAGTTCAGGCACCCTTAATTCCATAAACGATCAAGAAAAATCTGAGCTTGTCCAATTCCATGTCATCCCAAATTATCTTACCACTTCCCAATTCCAGACAGTGAGCAATCCATTGACCACTCAGGCAGGATCAGGTGATAGGTTTCAGCTTAATATCACCACTACAGGAAGTTCGGTCAACATTTCCACAGGTCTTACTAATACAAGTGTTTCCGGCACCGTTTACACTGATGGGCAGCTTGCCATTTATCAAGTTGATAAAGTTCTACAACCTATAGACATTTTCACACCTAAACCTCCTGCTCCAGCCCCAGCTCCGGAGGACCCAGTGAAGAAGAAGAAGGCCAAAGCTGCAGACAGTCCAGTTGTTTCTAAAGATAATAATGATGCAGAGAGGTTTATTGTGAGTAACAATGTTGTATTTTTGGGAGTTGGTATAGTTACTGCACTATTATCGTTATGACATAAAAGGCTTCTGTCATTGCATTCCGGGCGTCATATCAGTTTTCTTGCACTGATTTATTACCTTTCTGAGTTGGGCGGTGGCCATGACGGTGATTATGAAGGAGTATGGTGAATGTTCTTTTTTCTCTTTTTTTTTTTTTTTAAATTCCTGTGTAATTAATTGTTGTATCATCTAATGAGGGCCATGATTAAGATCCAGTTTTGTTGTTTGCTTTTTCAATTTCTCTTTTTTACTTTTGAATTTATATTTGTAATTTGAGAAATCTATAATGAAAAAGGAGATATTATTATGATAAAATATGATATTTTATTAAATATATCAACTCAAATTTAACTCATTTAATTAATATCATTGATCCAAATTTAACCTATTTAATAAATGAATTATCTAAAAATATAATGTATATAATACCATTTAATAGAAGTTTGTTACGTAAAAGAGGAAGGTTTTTAGCAAATGGTAATAATGAATTATTTTTATCCTTTCATATTCTGTTTATTATTTTTACAAAATTTTTTTAAAATATTATATAATAAAGATATGATGACATAGTTTAATTGAATATCAACTTTGAGTTACATAAATTAACAACAAGAATTTAATTCATTTATTTATATTTTATTTTGAGATTTTCACTGATTTAATCTTGTTGTGTTTAATTTGAACCTAAACTTATTAATACTAAATTGAATTTAAATTACATTAACAAATTTATTCCTTGATTAATATATTTATTTTTAAAATTTTAATTAAACTATCCAATTTCAAGATATGGGATGAGGATTCTTTGATGGTTGAGATGACTTGTAATTCATGAGATTAGGGTTTAGGTACGTACCAGGTTGAGATGCCACTGTGAGGTTGCTAGGAGCTTAATTAAACCTGCTGCCACCCTGCTATGGAAATAACGCAATTTCTGTAGGTATATATTATCTAGAATAACATGGATTATACACTCAACTATAGAATAAAGAAAAGATGACAAAAATAAAAGAATTGTATTAATCATGTTAACTCGGATATAAATCACATGATTCATCCATCAAAATACTTTGATCCTTGTCGTTTAATCCCATGATTACAAGAAACTCTCCACAAACTGAGTTTATTCTTCCATGGGGAGCCAACTTAACTTCCATGTGCCTGCTTGCCTTACTTCCTCGTTTCCGGCTCATGTTAGATCTTTGAGCTTATGCCTTGCTGATGCTAATTGGGATTATATTGGATTACAAGGAGGAGCTTAATGGTTACTAATTAAATCTTGTTTACTCATCAAATAATCACCTTTTGCGATAGGATTAAGACCCGGAAATTAAAGTGAATGGTGCACTTTCTTGAAGCTAAAACGTCGTAGGATCTGCTCCTTGAGCGATAGCACTATCCTTCCTATTTGATGAGACAAGCCTCTTCTCGACAAGTACAAGCAAATCTTAGTTTTTGCTAAAGTACCCACTTTAAATCTCTTCATGCATGCACTAACAAGTTCTGATTTTCTTCGTTTCCAAGCAAACTAGCTGTGTTGTGTTAAATCCTATCCCTCTCCATATTTCAGCCCTTTTCAAGTGAATGATCAAGATAATGTTCTAGCAACTAATTAATTATTTGTGTATTTTGTAACTAAAATTGCACATTACACCTAATTTGATTCTCTCTAAACCCCAATATAAACCCCTTCCTATCCCCTCTTCACTCATCAAGCACTTGCACTTGCAAAACTTGCACTACTTGGCGTTGCTTGCTTCATTAGTAATCACTGCAAAAAATGAAGCAGCAATCTTTCATTGCGTTTTCCCTTTTTATTTCCTTCATCCGTTTCACCAACATTCTCGCTCAGACTCCGGCTGCCGCACCGGCACAAGGACCCGTAGCTGCATCCCCACCAGCGCCTCCTGTCATCTCGCATCCACCAGCTGCATCGCCTGTGCAGCCATCTTCAGTACCCGCCCCTACAAATGTCACCAAAATCCTCGAAAAGGCTGGCCATTTTACCGTCTTTATCCGCCTTCTGAAAGCCACACAAGAGGAAAATCATTTGATCACTGTCCTCAATAATTCCAACAATGGTCTAACCATCTTCGCACCAACTGATGGTGCCTTTTCGACCCTCAAATCAGGCATCCTCAACTCTCTAACAGACGAACAGAAGTCTGAATTGGTCAAGTTTCATGTAGTTCCATCGTTTCTGTCAACTTCCCAGTTCCAGACAGTAAGCAATCCAGTAGGAACAGAAGCTGGTGCTGGTGGAAGAGTAGCATTGAACTTCACAACATATCCCAATTCAGTAAACATCAATACAGGACTTACAAACACAAGCATTTCCGGAAATGTATACTCGGACAATCAGCTTGCTATTTACCGGGTCGACAAGGTACTTCTTCCGATGGACATTTTTGCACCAAATGCTCCAGCTCCAGCACCATCAGCAAAAGAGAAAAAACCCAAGAAGGAGGCTCCTGACACGGCAGCAAGTCCTGTCGTTTCTACTACTACTCCTACTTCTACCACTTCTACAACTGCTGCCAACACCTCTGGTGCAGTAAGTTTTGCTCAAAACCATGGGCTGATCCTCGCAGTTCTTGGAATAGTCGCTGCTGTCTTATCATTATGATGATGATTTGGATTTGGGATTTTGGTGTTCGAGTTGGATTCAAATGAGTGATGATCAGCTAGTGAATAATTGCCATTTTCTTATCAGTCCAATATTATGTATCATTTGAGAGTGTGATCATATGGGGATAGAGCTTGAGATATATATATATATTTTCTGTTTATTCACTTTCCTTGTCAAATTTCATGTGATCTTTAATAAAATCCAAGTCTCCTTTGCTTATTTTTTTAATTTATAAAATGAAAATTGAAACCATATTATAACAACTTCACATCATTGAAAAATATGTAAACACTTAATGAAAATCTTAAATAAATTATATTTAATCAATAATACATCTCTAATTTTATTTTTTTGAAAATCTATTTATTCCTTGATAATATTTAAATATAAATAATTTATACAAATTGAAACACAATAATATTATTGCTAGAACGTATCACATGAATTGTATAGACTTTTTTACGATAAAGAATTTAAATAGATGACGAGTAAAATAATAAATGATTAATTAAATTATTATAATAATTATTTTATTTAAAAATAACTATATAGGTATTCTAAAACAAATTACAGAAGCAAAGGCGATATTTCCAAGATCATGTCTCTTCAATCATCAGCTGCATCAGATGATAGGGTAAAATTGTTATTTGCAGCTCTTCTTTCCATTTCCAGGAGCAGAAACAGCTTAGTTCCAATTAATATTCATATAATATTTGTGAGGTTGGATGATTTTTTTTTTGGTACCAAAAGGTGATGTCCCTCACCCCAAGGGTCCCCACACCCCGATCCGATAGAACTGTGAAGGAGGTAAATCACGGTACCCAGCGGCCTCCTAGATGGGGATCCGGGATCTTGGTGCCCACAAGGAGCCCACCCAGAGGGTGTAACCCCCACACTGCGGCTGCCAAGACTCAAACCGTGGATCATTTGATACCAACGCCATACCTGAGTACCAACTGGGCTACACCCGTGCGGGTTTGTGAGGTTGGATGATTGTGATATGTGTGGGGTGTGGATTTCCAGCTAAAACGTCCGAACAGATAATGCTGTCTAGACAACCCCCGTTTCCACATCCATGTCCATATTGATTTTCCTGCAACTAAAATAATCAATTTTTTTTTCTTAGCCATTAAAAACTATTATTGATAATAGATAAAAGGAAAAATACATTAATTCATAATTATATAGATAAAAAATGTATTAATTAATCTATATTCTTATTTACAAGTCCTTTTTTTGCAGAAACTTGCACCAGTGCTTTTTAGATAGGAGTATAGCTAATTGTCAAAAATATCATTCCTTAATTAAAATATGATGTTTTAAAAATTATATAATGGAATGTGATTAATAAAATAATTTTTAAAATAATGATATTAAATTATGAGATTATTTTTGAACATGAAGAAAAATAATATATTAACATGTAATACGATAAATATAAATATTTATAAAATTAAATAAAATAAGTTGATAATTTTGTTTGATAAATTAATATTTATTAGACAAAAATACAATATAGTTTTATTAATTTTCTGTCTTGTCACTAATTTGGGTTCCACCATGGCCAGAATTTGTCTTTTATCTTCCTAAGCTAATCTCATTCCATCTTCACCATTATAAAATCACCCTGTTATCTACACATCAACCATTTGTATAGACAATTACATTGATTTCTGCATCTTCTAGCTTTCATTGTGTAAAACCATTACAACTATGAAGATTCCTTTGTTTTCCTTGTCATTTTCACTTCTCTTTCTCTTCTTCTACTCTACTCTATAGGTATCTTAGCGGGTGTCAAAACTGTCAAATTAAATCATACTTCTCTCAATGTAAATATTTAATAATTTTGTAGTAGTGGAAGAAGGGTTGATTCCACAGGGACATAATGATCATTTGATTCTTTACGAATAAAAATAAAATAAAAGAATTCAGAATTTATCGGAGAAAAATAAATAAATAAAATGAATTTAGATTTTGGAAAAATATCAATTACAATCGTAAGCCACAATTAATTATTACTAAATCATGATCATTGATGTAATGATAATCCAACGGTGGAATCAGCTTCACATCCAATCTTCCAAAAATCACATTAAGGTTTAGAAAAACTCGATTCTAATTAATACTTAAGAACTAACTCCACTATATTCAAACTAGATCGTCTAACTTACAAAGATATTTAAACGCCTTTGACCTTGATTAACTCTTTGATTGCTACTCTAGCAAGTCGAGTGATAATTACGAATCAAATAACTCGTGTAGCAATACATTATAATCGAACATATGAGACGAGCTCTTTTCACATACCTCCAAAAATAATAATGGTTCTATGATTTATCGAGTTAAAATGAATAGTGATTTATCATTAAAATTAAAAATATTTTGATCTCATATGATCTTCAATAAATTAATTGTGTTGCTTCCGATTGGGAAATAAAAGCACCTAGCCAAGCATCATTGACGGAAACACAAAATAAAATAAAGAAAGAATAAAATTAAAAAGAATGAAATAATAATAAATTAATTCCTAATATTTCACACTACCTATAATAGGAACAAGTCTCCTATAAGAGTCAAAATATACTAAATAAAATATATAAAATAAATATCAATCTTTATCTTCAGATAAAATCTCCTAAATGTAATTTTATCTAATTCTGAATTCAAAAACAGAAAATCAGATCCGTTAGATCCTTGTGCCCCCACTTATGCCCATAAGCCTTGGTCATACGACTTGTATTCTGTCTTAGTCTCCAAAACATGGTAAAAACTCCTTTTAGCTTCCTTTTTACTTTTTCTATGTTTTTACTTATAAAATACAAAAATATAATCAAGTCAACTATTCTAGTCATTTTCTTAATCTAAAATAGATTGTGTTATACATGAAAAACATACATTTTAGCGCTCGATTGTTGCACCAGTTCAGGCACCACCAGTTGCCCCTGTACAGCCACCACCCGTACCTCCTGTACAAGCACCATCTGCACCGGGTCCAACAGATGTCAAAATCCTCAAAAAGTCAGGCCATTTCAGCATCTTAGTTCACTTGTTATAAGCCATGAAAGAGGATTCAGAGTTACTTTCAGAGCTCTAACAACACAAATAATGGAGTCATGATTTTTGCACCAAACGATAATGCATTTTCCAGCCTTAAAGTTGGCACGTTAAACTCGTTAAACGATGGACAGAAAGCTGAGTTGGTAACATTTTATGTGGTGCCAATGTATATATCAGACACCCAGTTTCAGATAGTGAGTAATCTTGTCAGGACACAAGCAGGAACAGGGGATCGTGTCCAAGTAAACATAACAACAGTTGGAATTTTATCAACATAATGACAGGATTAACAAATGCAAGTGTCTTAGGAGCTATATATTCGGATAATCAGCTTGCAATCTATCAGGTTGATAAAGTATTACTTCCATTGGATGTTTTTACACCAAAATCTCCTGCCCCAGCTCCTGGACCTCCACATGCAAAGCCTGGAAAGAAATTTCTTGATGTAGAGACAGGCAGTACTCCTCTTTCTCCTAAGGATGTTTTTGGCCCTTCTTGCAATTCCTGTGATCCTAGCTACATCATTTCATTAGGACTTACGGGTTTTGTTTGGCTTTTTGCTGCAAATGATGCTGAATATAAGTTTCAAGTAAGATTATCAACTAAAAGACGATAGAAGAAGAAGAATTCATTTGATTGCATGCTCAAGATCTTGTTGGGTTCATTTCTGTTTTTATTTGTAAAAGTTTTATGAATTGTGAATTATTCATGTACTATTTATCATTTATTGAATGAGAATTTATTGGGAAGTCATTCTTGAGAAATATAATATGCCCTTTTAAAAATATAATTATAAGGGATAATTTAGTAGTCTTATTTTTTAAAAGATATAAAATTAAGAAATAATTGAGTTGAGTAATTATTTATTAATCACTACTCTTACTAATATAAAAATATTATTTTATAATATTTATAAGTATTTAAAATATCTATCTGTTAAAAGATTAATATTTTCAATTTTTTATATTAAATATTTTAATTATTATATGTACATTTAATATTTGTTTAGTTAAAAATGTATAACAATATTATAATAGACTAATATTGAATGATCTTAACGATGATATTAACTTTTGTCAGTATTTGGTGAATTGAGTGATTTTGAAAGATAAAAATAAGATAAAATTGAGAATAATTTAAATAAATGCATAAATTATAAATAAATTATATCTTAATTAATTATGTAATATTGTTTGAAAAACAAATTGTTATATATATGCATATGTATTGTAATTTTGCGGATGTTTTGAAATTGGAATATTGCTTATATATAATTAGATTAAGGTTAGCCAAATTAAGGATTTTTGGCAATCTAAATTAAGAGAATTTGAAAGACATGTAGAACGATGAATAAAGGTTGATTAAGGAGTGGACTATTTAGGGAGTAGAGGAATTTGCCTAGAGGTTGCAAGCAATATCTACCTTAGGTAAGTTAGAGGCTCTTTTTATATAAATACTCAGTTGTTGTAAGTATATTAATGGACAAAGAAGGGTGAGATCAAAGAAGTACATCACCATAAAGTTAAATAGTGTTAATGTGTGCATGAATGATGTTACAGGTCAAGATTTCAACTTTTAACAAGGACTCGTATAATATTTGTATAAGATATTCCTTACACGTATCAAGTCTTAAATTCTTGAAATAATTCATTCATGATCTAGTCAAGTATAACATATAAATACTAGAAGTATCATAATATAGATAAAGTAAGTATAATGAGCATATAGTATAACTTAAACATCAATAAGATCATAGTGAAACTTGAATATATGCATGGAATAATTGAATTAAAGTGAAGTATCCTATCACCTAAATTCTATAAGAGGTATGTTATAAAATGTTGTTTAGGATATAATCTCACTATAACATACTTAAATACGAGTGTAAGAAAGAGTGTACATATTCGGCTGTTGAATTATTTATCATGGAAGGGTTGGATGGGAATGAATCCTTCACTGTGAATGAATGCATGATCAAGGTATGGCTTAAGTAAGAGATTTATAATGTATTTGATAGGTTCATAATGTTGAGCATAATGGATGTATTTTTTGAAAAGAAACGTAAAAATTAGCAAAATGGACACAGAAAATTTTACATAGTTCACCCTTAATTTTGGACTACATCCACGGTCAAAAACTCAAAATAATTCTTCCACTATTATAAATAGTAGGTACAAAGGGATAAAATAAAAATAGTGGCTCACAAGGTGTTTCCCAACCTAAAAATAATAACCTCACTATTTTTTCACTCCCCAACCCTTTAGGAAAATATTTCCTAACTTCAGAACAATTTTTCCTTTTGCTCTTGCAACCTAATTATATATGTATTTGATTGTGTTTTTGGTGTGTGTGTTTTAGCAGAAGGAATAAGTGCCTTTTATAGGCATTCTTATGCGGTTAGCCAACCCACTTTCTAGCCTGTTCATAACTCAGCATTGAATTCAGTGCTGACTTTTCCTTTTTTTTTTTTTTCTCTTAAATCAATTTTTGTGGCCATCACCAAATTGGACTTGTGGTGTCTTCCATGTTGAAGGACCCATAAACCAACAAATCTCCCCCTCCCGATTATATGGAGGGCTCTATGATCCTTACTGTTGATTGATAATACTCAAACTTTCCTTTTGGTAGAATCTTGGTTAACATGTCTGATCCATTCTTATCAGTATGAATCTTTTCTAATTGTAACTGCTTCATCTTCATCTTCATCACATCTCTCATCTAGTGATATCTTACATCAATGTGTTTTGATCGTGAGTGGAAGGAGGCATTCTTTCCAAAATGAATAGCACTCTGACTGTCATAAAATAGCTGATACCTCTCTTGTTTCACACAAAGTTCATTTAAGAACTTCTTCATCCATAGTAACTCTTTACAGGCTTCTGTTACTATAATAAACTCCGTTTCAGTTGTAGACAGTGCAACGTACTTGTGTAACTTTGACTACCATACCACAGCTCCCCCTGTAAAAGTAATCAAGTAACTTGATGTAGACTTTCTCGAGTCAACATCTCCAATCATATCTGTATCTGTGTAACTAATTAACATAGGTTCAGCTTGTCCAAAACATAAGTATATTTTGGATGACCCTCGAAGATACCAGAGAATCCACTTGATTACACCCTAATGTTTCTTTCCAAGATTTGAAAGGAAACGGCTCACAACTCCAACTGCATGAGCAATACTTGGCCATGTACAAACCATAGCATACATCAAACTTCCAACTGCTGAAGCATGTAGAAAGGCACTCTCTAGAACTCCATTTAAAGTGATTAGCAAGAGGACAACTAACCACGTTAGCCTTGTCCAGTTTGAATCTCTGAAGTACTTTATCAATGTACTTCTCTTGTAACAACCATATTTTCTTAGCGCTTCTATTTTTGTTAATTTGCATGCCAAGAATCTGCTTCGCTTATCCTAAGTCTTTCATAGCAAAAGACTTACTTAGCTGTTTCTTCAGATTATTGATTTTAGAAACATTCTTACCAACAATCAGCATATCATCCACATAGAGCAATAGGATAATGAAATCATCATTAGAGAATCTTTTCATAAATACACAGTGATTTGAAGTAGTCTTCTTGTAGCCTATCTCTCCCGTAACAGACTCAAACTTTTTATACCAATGTCTTTGTTACACCCACATTAGAGACCCTAGGAGTTATGCGTATATACGTGGCTAGGGATGTATGTGAAGGTGTATTTGCGAAGGTGTACGTGTATGTAGATGATTGGTATTCTGACGTGAGTTACGTTATGTATTTGAATGCATGTATGCATTGATGGTTTATGTATGAATGTATGCGAATGAGTATATGTGTATGCATGTGGCAATGAATGTGTATGCATGTACTTTGAGGTTTGCTTGTGTGACGTCGCCTCATTGGGAAGCATGTCTTCTCGGTTGGATGAGGGACGGCTTTTGTGTTTATGATTGGGTATGCATGATGTTAGGAATAGCCCTTATACTGGTATAAGGGGCAGATGTCGGAGCGGAGCTGAGTGAGCGAGTGGAGCGTGAGCGAAACGAGTGAGATGGAGTGAGCAAATTACCCATCAAACTTTATTTGAATAATTTTTCAAAAAAATTCACTTATCCTTTATATATATATATATATTTATTAAGAAAATTTAAATAAAATTCTCAAAACGTACATATTGTTAAGCCAAATGACCTTATTTTAATATTAATGTTGAGATAAACTAATACTTTAGGGTATAATTTTATTTGATTAGGGGGAGGGTCCATATCATAAGAGAAAATGGGCGGGTATTAAAATTAAGAAGGCCATCATTTAAAAAAGTATAGTCTATTTTGGCAAATGGGCCATGCAGCTTGATGTTGGCATGCTGTTATTTAAACAGACCAGGGTTGCTTTCGATACTATTATTATTTTTTGAAAATCCAGTATTTGCTTCCAATCACAATTAATGAATATCAATATTGATTGATTAATTAAATAAAAACTGAAAAACAGACAATCTGTCCCATTGGCTGATGCATGAAAAAGTCAGCCGACTCGGGACACCGGAGGGCCCAAGGATCTCTCCACATCGCAACCAACTCTTTACACGTAAAAAGAAAACAACAACATTATGACTATAATACCCATGCAATCTGTATCCTTTCAAGGGCAGTATCGTCCTTCCCGATCATGAGAATTTATGCAATTCTTCTAGACATCACCTTCCGTTTGGAACCTAAACTGAAACAATAATTGATGAGGTCTCCTCTAGCTTATTACATTATTTTATTTTATAGTTAAAATATAATTTGTAAGGAAAATATAATTATATTAATTTAATACAATAACCATGACACAGACTTTTTTGTTTTTGAACTGAAAATGCTCTTCAACATTTGCCCTCGGATAGCCCCCATATCTTCAGGTCGCGCCATTGCGGTTTCTTGTGAAAGACGGTCTGAATATTGACAAGGCTTATCCGTCATATTATCGGATAGCAAAGGGTAGTTAGATAATTTCAGATATTAACCACGAACCAATACTGCCAACAGCTGAGACTGATGGTTCTTAATTCACTTCACTTTACAGTTCTCTTGAAAAAGAAGAGAGGAAAGCTCAACTGCACTGCCTCAACAATTCAGTTCAGTTTGGTAGGAAGAGAGCGAGAGAGAGGCGAAGCGCGCGCAATTCAGAAACACCGAAACTACTCGGCTAAGATCGTACTGCTTGCGCGTGTCTGATTCGACTGGGGAAACCGATGCCAGTTCACCACCAGTCTCGCCCCGCCGCTGCAAAAAGAGTTCCGCTCCGGCAGCTACTGCGAGTGACATCGATCGCCGGTGGAATACAGTTCGGATGGGCCCTCCAGCTATCTCTGTTGACACCTTATGTTCAGGAGCTTGGTATTCCACACGCTTGGGCCAGCATTATTTGGCTTTGCGGACCATTATCCGGCCTCATAGTACAGCCTTTAGTGGGTCATATGAGTGATCGTTGCACCAGCAGGTTTGGTCGCCGTCGTCCGTTTATATTTATCGGAGCCGTGTTAATTTGTATTGCCGTTCTAGTCATCGGTTACTCTGCCGATATCGGATGGCTGTTAGGAGATAGAGGTGACGGTATTAGACCAAGAGCTATTGCGGTTTTCGTGATAGGGTTTTGGATTCTCGATGTTGCGAATAATACGACTCAGGGTCCCTGCAGAGCTCTTCTCGCCGATCTTACCGGTAACTGGATTTGCTTTTCTACTGAATTTATCATGAATTCTCTATCTTATTTGCATCTGCATTTATATCATTAAAAGGAAACTCTAACTCGGATCGTTTTAGCCATAACGGGCATCGTTTTATCAATCCTTTAGAAAAATTACCGATAAAGATGAGGATGGCAGGCTTATTCAATGTTTTGAATCACTATTTTATTCATAATATGATCTACAATTAAGGGTCGATGATTGCCGATAAGGATATTGTTTAAGCCGAATTATTTCAGCAACGTTTACTTTACCCTTTGTTTAATGTGGTATTATTGCACCACTAGCGGGTATGGTGGACAGGAATGGCAAACCTTTTAATAATAATTAACAACGAGACGCTTCTGTCCCTGCAGAATTATGATTAGAGGACCCGTGTTTTACATGTGTTTGGACTTTTTTAGTGGTTGGTGGGGCCTAGACTGGTTGGTATGCAATTGCCCATACGAGCGTCTCAATCAGGCAGTTTGTCGCCATGGGCTTTGGCTTGGTTGTAGATTTTCGATTTCTATGGCGACCGCTGTGAGGTTTATCTAATCTCATTTAATTCTGACCCTTCAAATTATGGACGGCAAGCGTAAATAAATATTAATATAAAAACATAGCCCTAATTATACCCTTTTATTCGCCTCATCTTGTCATCTTCTGTGATTTAAAATATTTTCAACTGAAAATTCAGCTGCTTGATGTTTGTGATTTAGATAAAGTTTATTAAAGATTTTATATAAAAAATCATTGCTAAAAGAATTGAACCCATCGAATTTTTTATTTTTAAAAATCATATAATCGGTGTTTTAAGTGGGCTAGTTGAGCTAATTCTTGCGTCCGTTCCAGGGTGCAATGGTTGTAGGACAGTTAACTCTTTGTTCAACAAAAAAATGAATGCTTTGCAATTAATAATGATAATAATGATAGTCAAAATTGTTGAAGAGCTTAAAGTTGCTAGTGTCATTTCGTTCTCCACAGTAGGAATCCATGGAGTATTTGTTTAAGGTTAAAATTTTCAATTCATTTTCAGATACAGCGCTCTGTATACAAACCCGCAATAGCAATGTAAATTGTTCATGGTTCATTGTTTTGTGAGTTGCCATAGCTCACCTTTTCTAGCACTTACAAGGATACAAAGCATTAATAATTAGCAAAAGTTTCACTTTTTTTTTTCGATTGTTTGTCATGTTAGGAAAGGATCATCGCAGAACCAGGGTGGCAAATGCTTATTTCTCGTTGTTCATGGCAGTAGGAAATATACTTGGGTATGCCACAGGGTCATTCAGCGGTTGGTATAAGGTTTTCCCATTTACTGTTACCTCTGCATGCAACATGGACTGCGCTAATCTCAAGTCTGCCTTCTTTCTTGACATCGTTTTTATGGTAATTACTGCATATTTAAGCATCACGGGAGCTCGAGAATCACCGGTAGGCTTGTCTGAAAGATCTGCACTTGTTACCGGAGAAATTTCAGATCAATCAAGTCATGAACAAGAGGCATTCCTCTGGGAGCTATTTGGCACGTTTAAGTATTTCACATGGCCTGTGTGGACAATATTGTTAGTTACTGCTTTGAATTGGATTGGCTGGTTTCCATTTCTTCTCTTTGATACTGACTGGATGGGCCGAGAAATCTATGGCGGTGAACCTAATGTTGGACGGTTTTATAATGCTGGAGTTAGAATGGGAGCATTTGCTCTGATGCTGAATTCTGTCATTCTTGGGTTGACATCTGTACTAATGGAAAAACTCTGCAGGAAGTGGGGCGCTGGTTTCATGTGGGGAATTTCAAACATCATTATGGCTCTTTGCTTTTTTGCAATGCTTGTAACCTCCTATGCAGGAAGCCATAATGGCTACTTAGGTCATGATCTACCACCAGCCGGGATTGTAGCTGTGGCAATATTGATTTTCGCTATTCTTGGTTTTCCACTGGCGGTGAGTTAGTCATTTTCTCCTACCGGCGAATAATTTTCTCCTAATCCTAGTCCATGTCATTTTGTGATCAACATTTTCGAGCCGTTAGTGACTTAAATTAATCACGGACCTTGCATTAGGAAATATGCTGCTGACTTTTGCATGCTAAGCGTCATGTCTTCTAAGCATTTTGATGTCAAAACTGTCGATCTCCTTGCCTAAAAGCCGGACACGTTGATTATCTCATTGTGTCTGCTGGCGTAAGTGCTTCTTACATGGCAACGTTTGAAATAACAACATATGATTTGCTGCTATTACATGTCCTTGAAATTTCCCAAGGTATAGTGGATCTTGATGGTGCTCTCAGGGAAAGGGGGTCAAGATTTGTGGGTTGCTTTTATATGTATTGTCAAGTAATTTTTCTATTACATTTTAGTCGAGAAACTGAAGTGGTAAATCATTGCTTTGCAGATCACTTATAGTGTTCCATATGCTTTGGTTTCTGCACGTATTGAGCCATTGGGACTTGGTCAAGGTGGGAATTTTAATTGTGTTTGTTATTGATGTTCTTACGTTTTTATACCTTCTGCTCTCTCGATTACTTCCATATGCTTACCTGTATGTCTTGATGAAATTTCCTTGCAGGTTTATCGATGGGTGTGTTGAATTTGGCTATTGTAATCCCGCAGGTTTTTCTTTGCCTTGTGTAGTCCTTCGCTAATTTGCATCTGTGCTATTTTTTATGGTTCTGAAAAATAAGCGCAACTATACTCCTAAAAAATCAAGAACCAACAGTAGAAACAGTATGCAATATTTTGATAGGTCTAGTTACCACTGCTGATAAATTCTCCCTGATGGATGGTTTTAGTTTCTTTCACTAGTATGGTCGAAATCCCAAGTCCCAGTTGATGTCGAAAAATACTAGAAGTTTAGAGTAGTAAAATGTTATGAGCCATGTTCACTTCCATGCTTGGATGCAGCTATGTGGTGTTGGTGTTCCTCTGGAGAACGTAATTAAGTTGATCGCTCTTGATGATGAGTTTTTTGCTACATTCACCATGAGCCTCTTATATTTATGACGATGTATAGGACTTGTTTCTTCATGATTCTTTGCTAATATTAGCCTTCCTATTGTGGTTCAGTGTCATAAACACATAATAGGTCATTCATCTTATATGAGAAGATCACCTTTCTGTATGTGTAAGAATATCCATCATAGAGAGCTTGTCCATGAACCTATAACGATTATGAGTTGTAAATTGTGATCAAGGAAAATTATTTTACTAGCAAACAAAATTATTGACAGGAAATGATAGTTCTGTTGAATCACTAATATGATTTTGAAATAGAAATATACTATAAAATTTAAAGTTCATAGATCTTCCATTTAAAGTTCTAATTCTATGGTTCTATAATTGAAACATCATTTCAAATGATTGCTTTGAAATTTCTTGACTAGCAAAATGAAATATATAGAGCCTGACGCATGAACTATTTTTCTATTAAAACCTGTTGTTAAGCGCTTTCTCTTTCTGGTCTGATTCGATGAGTCCTGCCATAATAACGGCAATATTGACCTTTCTTATATCAATCTATTTCAAGTTTATTTGAAGCAATCTAGTCTCCCATATGACATTGGCAACTCTTCTGATCATTAGGCTCTATAACATTGTTATTGATGGTTTCTTACTGAAACTTTTGGGAAGTCGTACAAATTTTGTTCATGTTTTGTATTTAGAAGCCTGAACTTGGATCAAAGGTTAACGCTGATGCTATGAGTTAATTTAGCTGGGTTCAAACTAAGTCAAAAGTTAGTCAAAACATTTAATGAAAGAGATTTTTCTTTTAACATGTGCAATTAGATAGAATTATTTGCCATGCAAGAAAAGTCGGTTCTTGGGATTGTCTGTGCACTATCTGTGTTTCTCCTGCCAAATTTTACTCCCATATGATTAGGCATATTAACCAAGTAAATTTTCCTGTGGCACACAGTTTATGTGAATAGAAATCCGTTGGACAAAGGTCCATCTGTTACCTCAATTGTCTTCACCTTGCTTTAGCAATTTTTGACAACCTTTCATAAAACAGGTGATCGTCTCTGTTGGAAGTGGACCATGGGATCAATTATTTGGGGGCGGAAACTCACCAGCTTTTACAGTTGGAGCATTGGCAGCCTTGGCAGCTGGGCTCATTGCCATCTTGGGCATTCCGCGATCCAGTGCCCCAAAGTCCAGGGCCCTCCTTTGAGGTATTTTGTTGTGCTTATTTTTGTTGATGAATACTTATCACCAAGTATTCAAAATATTAACAAGTGGCAGTATTATGTAAATATTGTTTTCCGATCTGTTGATTAAGATGAGCACACTTCTGATATCCCTTTCGTAAACTCTGAACCCTCCTTACTCTCGTGTCATGCAAACTAGAGGAAGACTTGTTGCAATTTCGTCAGATTGGTTGTCAGCATAGTAGTAGTACCGACTATGAGAAGAAGGTGCTTTCATCAAAATGCAAGTCTGTGTTAATAGCGTTTACAAAATTTCATGGAAGTTTTAGAAGCATTTTGGAACTCGTTAAAACTTCAGAAGGGCCACGACTCTAGTTGAAAGTAATAAGCATTGTTCAAGACTCCAGGTTGAAGGTATAGAGCTTCTACTTGCAATACACCCTTTATAGATGTAGGAAATGATCAAGCACAAGCTATGTAAACACTGGTTCCACACGAGGCAAACTCGTATGGTTTGAGATGAGTGTCATAGCCATTGTTGAATGATGGGCGGGACCTTTAGTTCTAAGTTTGGCAAGGAAGTTCTTCCACTGAAAATAAGACTGTATGCTGCCGTTGGAAAAGTTAATCCCAGGACTCATCCCCAAAGACGACTACTTCCTTGTCAACAAGATAAGTTGCTGCTGACTGGGATTTATTCCACGTGAGGTAAAAGAAAAAAAGTCCCAAAAATTATTAAAAAATTGAAATCGAATAAAAGAAAGAAGCAAATGTTTGATTGCCCATTGGTGGTCCTGGCATGATGCATTCGAATCTCTAGCAAATTTTTGTTGCTTGAATTTGGTGTGTGATTGAATATGGTGAACCGCATGGTGGCCATTGGTATGTGAGTTGTGCTGATGGAAACCTTGATGGAGACATGTCTGTTATGCTTTGATTTTTTCACAAAGCTCGGTTGTTTTTTTTCATGGAAGTCATTTTTATGATTTGTATTATTATTTTTTTCAAAAAGTAACTTATAAAATTTCTTATTACTTGTGTCTGAACATTGGAATAAATGCTTGTGTTTATTGCACTTATCAGCATCTTTGAAAGCCTGTTTTGCTTTCAATGCGTCCATGAGTGCATAGCTTTCTATTGAAAAGGGGTGGTGGTGGTGGTGGTGGTTGTTGGTGTGGTGGGGTGGGGGCCTGGCGAGAACCATTTTAAAATACCGACCTGCTGAGCTGATCCTGAGTCAGTAATCGTTCAATGAACTTGAATGGAGAAATGTCAGGATCGATTAATGAAAAATTCTACTGCCTCACCAGTAGCAGGATATCATTACGAGGGGTTCAATTGCTCTTCGTACACGATAAATAGTAAAATCTGAAGTATGGGCTTGGGTCATTGTCTCTATTCTGAGAACTGTAGAAGGGGCGCTGATTTTTCATATCAGAAATCTTGGGAATATAGAGCATAATTTTTTTTATCATGGGGACATTGTAGCTTACCTGTTCAAAGAGACGAGACATGAGGCGTTTTAGTAGACAAGTAGAATCCCATCTACAAGGTCACAAGCATGTTGAAATGTGTGGTTCACAGAGAGAGAGAGAGATATTGGTAACCCCTACTAGTGACTTCCAGTGCTGAGATTTAAAGCATCAACCTTTTTCACGAAATAAAGAGGCTGGATGAGGGGGATGGAATCTGATCAATTTGTTCCTCTTTCTAGTGAAGTATATAATTTTCTTTTCTTTTCTTTTTTCCTTTCTTTGGATTAATACCAAATCCTGAAAATGTTCTTCTGTCTCTGTTGCATATCCTCTTCCTCCATTGAAACTTGCATTTGGCATTGGATTTAGTCGATTATTATTATTATTACTATTATCCTGCTAAGAAAATTCCTTCCCTGTGAACTCCACTGCAACAACTTGATGTAAAATGGTTTCCTGATCAACACTAGCAGTGCTGCAATGGCATCACCATGTGATCCTAGAACTTTGTCATTTTCTCTTGCTATCATCTGATGGGATCTACATTTCTGGTGAACCCCACTTCCCTGTTAGGATTGGCTAAAATCCAAGATGTTCATCTTTTCCATTAATTAATTATATAATTTACTGTGTGATCTCATTTCACTGGACCCTTTTTTCTTTTATGTTAAAAAATTGAACCCACACATTCAAACAAAAGAAATCAACCCCAAGGGAACTATACACTAACTTGTCCATAGCTTCCATTCCATGACACGTACCTCTCACATCTAGAGAAATTAATTGAGCTGGAGACGCATGGAATCTGACATGGGTGAGTATGGAGTTGAGAGTAGGAAATATATTACACATGAAAACTGATTTTTCTTGCAACTGGAGCAGCTGCTGGTCAGACCCCCAAAAAAGAAAAAGAAAAGTGTTTGGAATTGTTGTATTAGTTTTGGGAAAGTGATGATGGTAGGGGCTGCCGCTTCCTCTGGTGGCTTGCGGAATCCAATACACACAGACAAAGCCAAGGCTCTCTTCCTGCTGAGAGACAAACTCATCTCTGTAGTGAAAAATGGGATACAAAGCAAATGGCTACAATTGGAGCACGTAATTGTCTCTCTTTGTTCCCTTTCTTCCATCTGCCTCTTCTCCATAAGGCCATCTACTGCCACCATTAACTCCCCACAAGTGGTCCCTTCCTTGTCAATCCCACCCGCCTCCATTAAAATAAATTGCCCTTTTAATCACTCTCTTTCTTATTTGTTTATGCCTATGTTATATTTTTGTTTCAATTTCAAAGGTACCAATTATAAAAGGATCCACCACCTTGATTTGACACTCACCATTACTATCATTACTTCCCATTCAATCCCTCCCTTTCCTGCACACTTTACCTTCTCCTTCTCTACTCCCTTTCTCTCTAATCTTGATGCTCATGATCTGATATGCTTCCAATCATCTGGCAGGAAACTAGACGGTTCACAAAGACCAAAGTTCCAGATCAAGTGTGGATATGTCCTAATACCAGGATGGATGACGAGTTTCAGTTCAAGCATGTAGTGGCTAATATTTATATATATATATATATATATGTGTGTGTATCTTTGATGATCCCATCACAAATTTTGTTGGAGAATAGAAAATTGATTGTTTCTTATAAAGAGATTCCGATTGAATTTTATATAAGATTGAGGATCTTAACAAAATCTTCATAATGACAAAATCTGAACCATGTCTTTTCCACTTGCTGCAGGAAGAAACTCCACCATAACTTGAATTTTTAAATCGTTATGGAATTCATAAATTATTCGATCCCTTTTCACCTTTGACTAAAAAAGCCCAACAAAGAGAGCAAAACAAACAAGAGAAGAAGCCGAAAGAATATGGGGCCTTAAAACACACAATTTTCAGTGTCATCGTCGCTGCAACTGGGGGCATGAAGCCAATAGATGTTTTCATGTTTTGTGCTTATGGGGTTGCAGACAAACAAAGATCATGGCTTGGCGAAGGGTTCATCACATGGGTTGTGGACATGGCTTGTTTGCTTCCTTTCCTTTCAATTCTATGCTCCTTTTTATTTTATTTATTTTTAATTTTTTGTTGACATGCATGGCTGCTTTGAACATGCAGACATTTTGCCTTTGCCTGCAAAAGAATAACAAATATACCATTATGCTCCTGTCATTTCACAATTAGGCGAATTTGCTTCTTCCCATCGAACTCAAACCCACTTGTCTTTGATCCAAAGATAACTTTTCTTTTGTGTGTGGATTTATTAATCTCTCTCTTTCGTACAAAATATCTATTGCAGAGGGTTTTAGGGTTTTATTTAACATTATCCAAATTCACCCTTGATGGAATTAATCATAACTTGGAGATGCAAGCAACTCACCCATGTGGGCAAAACACAAAATAAACCAGGAAAGAAATCCTAAAGCTGAAACAAAACAGAGATACCCAGAAACATTTAGCAGCATCTTAAGCTCATCGCAGAAACTAACTGACACATTATTTAATACAAAATAGAACAAATTATTGCAGGTACGAGAGTTCCCAGGAACACATGAATAAATAAAAGCATGTTTTGCTAAAATCATTCGTTAATGGGTATTAAACAAATCAATTAAAGACAATACTGAAAGCCCGCCCCACCCTATCTCGACTCCACCACCACCCTATCAACTTGCCAAACCAAATACTCATGGTGAAACATGCCATGGCGGTGAAAAGAACTACTAATATATCCACCCATTTACGATATCTCGAAGACATGGATGGATAGATAGAGGCCTAAAGCATGCTGTTTCAATTCTACCTCAAAATATGATAATATATATACACGTAAAATCCCTTCTCTGTATACACATATAATATATGTATATATATATATATATATATATATATAAGAAGCCTTTCATGCACATTTTCATTACTAGCTAGCTGCTACGCACTTTTTAACAGAATTTCTCTTCAAAATCACGACACGTTTCTTGGAATCCAAACAGTAGGTCCCATTTTAATCCTTCCCAGCGTCTATATATGTATATATATATAGCCACAACCCCTGCTTACCTCTTCCTCCAACTATCCATATTCACAACTCAAATCTCCTCCCCCTCTCCTAATACAAGCTCTCCGAGAACATATTCTCTGGTGTTTACATATCCTTCCTATATATATACACACACACACATACCGTCATTAAATATTTGTGTTTTTTCTGTTTTTTTCAAGGGGAAGTTTCTTTGTCCAGAGGAGAAGAGGCTTATTAGGTATTGTTGTTAGAATATGTGCAACCCGGAACCATCTTCCCCGTCATCATATTTTGGTCCCAGTAAAACTAGTTTCTCCATTCTCAATAGCAAAATAATGGATCTTTATCCTCATGATACTGAAGACGAACTACATAGATGGCCTACTCCTTTTGAGGTAAATTTCCATAAAGAAAAAGACAAAATACCCAGCAGCATATGAGCCAACGCTATACTAATATAAAAAAGAAATTATTGTAGGAACAGTAATATTCTTGTTTTTTTGGAAAATAATTTTCTTGGCTTTGTTTTTCTGGCGTTCAGGTTTTGCAAGAAATCAAAGCCATAGGGAGAATCTCAGGTCCAACAGCAATTACGGGTCTTATTATGTATTCAAGAGCTATGATCTCCATGCTGTTTCTTGGTTATCTTGGTGAACTCGAGCTCGCTGGTGGTTCTCTTTCCATTGGTTTCGCTAACATCACCGGCTATTCTGTCATCTCCGGACTAGCCATGGGAATGGAGCCGATTTGTGGACAAGCTTATGGAGCTAAACAAATGAAGCTTCTTGGTTTAACTCTTCAAAGAACTGTTCTTCTTCTCCTTTCTGCTTCTATTCCCATCTCCTTCATGTGGCTGAACATGAAAAGAATCCTTCTGTGGTGTGGTCAAGATCAAGAAATATCTTCAATGGCTCATACTTTCATTCTTTTTTCCATTCCTGACCTTTTCTTTCTTTCTCTTCTACACCCTCTTCGTGTCTACCTCAGGACACAAAGTATTACATTACCATTAACTTACTGCTCAGCTATCTCTGTTCTTCTCCATGTCCCTTTAAATTTCCTCCTTGTCGGCCATTTCAAACTGGGTGTTGTTGGAGTGGCTATAGCCATGGTGTGGACTAATCTCAATCTCTTTCTTCTTCTCATTTCCTTCATCTACTTCTCTGGAGTATATAAAGATTCCTGGGTTTCTCCGAGCATGGATTGCGTTAAAGGATGGTCATCTTTACTCGCTTTAGCAATCCCAACTTGCGTTTCTGTCTGTCTTGAGTGGTGGTGGTATGAATTAATGATAATGCTGTGCGGACTTCTCGTTAATCCAAAAGCTGCTATTGCTTCTATGGGTATCCTCATACAAACAACTTCTTTAGTCTATGTATTCCCTTCATCTCTAAGCCTTGGCGTGTCAGCAAGAGTAGGGAACGAACTGGGGGCAAACCGGCCGGCAAAAGCCCGAATATCGATGATCGTTTCACTTGCCTGTGCTGTTGGATTGGGACTTTTAGCTATGTTATTCACGACATTAATGAGGCATCAATGGGGAAGGTTTTTCACAGATGACGCAGAGATTCTGAAGCTGACAGCAATAACATTGCCAATAGCTGGATTATGCGAGTTGGGAAATTGCCCGCAAACAACAGGATGCGGAGTGCTGAGAGGAAGTGCTAGGCCTACCATTGGAGCAAACATCAATTTAGGATCATTTTACTTGGTTGGCATGCCGGTTGGGATGTTGATGGGTTTCGTAGCAAAAATGGGTTTTGCAGGATTGTGGATCGGGTTGCTTGCAGCCCAAGCCTCATGCGCTGCACTTATGCTATATGTGCTTTGCAGGACCGACTGGTTAGCTCAGGCAGAGAGAGCAAGACAGCTTACACAAACCTCTGCAACCTTACCATTATCATCAACAGAACAAGAATCCGGCGCCAATATGATCAAGAATAAGCCTAATAACAAACACAACAATCTTGAACAGATATTGTGCATTGATAACGAGCTTGTGAAGTCAACTTCCCTTGAAACAGACCCCCTGATTTCTTCTTCTACGACCACAACAGCATCAACTGTTCATTAATTAATTGCATATCTTCCCACTCAAATTTCCCCACCATTTTTGCCCCACTCTTGGAGGAGCAACTGATCCTGATAACATTTTATTTATCATCATTCCACATATATTTCTAATTCGACTTGTAATACCAACCTTACTGTAGACCATATATATATATATATTATAACCCTTTTTCACTTCTATTCATGCTGTCTTTTCTTAATCTCCTCATCTCCCATGTTGTACTAATAAGGACATTAATCAACTAAACACACTTTACATCTTTATTAAAGACTCCTTATTTGCATCGAGAGGAAAGTGACCGCAGAATAACAAACTGTAAGAGCCAACCCCAACCCCCACCCAAAAACAAAAAGAAAAGAAAAGGGTTAAGCTGTCGGTTGTTTATAAACAAAGTTATACTGTCGTTCCTTTCCATTTCGGGCAAAAAACTTGACTACCCAAAATGGAAAATCAGCATAATATCTTATAAACTTTGCCCTAAAACTCTCTTTTCCTTAATCAATAATAATAATATACCTTGTTTATCAGATTGGCTTAGCCACCCTATTCCATTGTACCCACATTTTCAACTCCTCCTATCGTTACTTCATTAGTAGTAACCCTCTTCATGTTGTTTCACCACCAACAGGCATCACCCTTTTGTTTTATTTCCATGGAAGCAAGTGGAGAATAAAGTAGTAATTAATGCCCTTCTTTTAATTTAAGCCACCTCTCATATGCATACAATACTATAGTGGATTCTTCCTTTATATATATATATATATATATATATATGTATAAATACACATCGTGCGCATATATATTCTTTAAGCAAGTATATACATTTATATATAGTGTTATATTAATGGTTAAAATTAAATTTCTAACTTTATTTAGATGATATTTATTTTTATCATTAATTGTCATGCATATATTCTGTGCCTTTTATTTATTTCCCATTTCCACTTTAATTTTCTTCTACCTAATTCACTCCCTTTCCCTTTTAATTATTTTCCATATTTTTTATATTATTTTTATAAATTAATTAAAATTACTAACGTCAGCTATTATTCACCACGTTTGAAATCAAAACATGCACGTCCATTAAAGAAAAATATAGACCAATAGTCTCCCCTTTTGTCTTTTCTTTTTAAATGTATATAGCAAATATTTACTGAATCAATAAAAATATAAATTATTTAATTTACGTATATGAAAATTTTTAAAAATATTAATTTATATATGATGAATATGAATATTATTTATATGATTTAATTATGAAGAGAAAGTTAATAATTATTAGATTTATTGCATACTTAATTAATTTATTAGTAAGAGAGGAAAAACGTGAATACACACAACTTATAAATAAGCTTAATTTATTATATGCATGTATGAGATGATATTATCATAAATTATTTAATATCAAGTGTAAGAAACTATTTGATGCATATTGTATAATTAATTCAAGAAAATGTAATGCACTCATCATAAATATTAATCATATCTCGTAAAGATTTTGAAATCATTTAAATAAAATTATAAATTTAAATTTTATACTTCTTCGGAATGTGCATATAGTTTAAACAAGAAACATAAGTACTAGTTTTAGTTGAATTGAAATTTATTTTTTGAAGAAAATCTATTTAAAAATTTAAAATATAAAAATTTCATCCAATAACTGCATGCTTGTAAACTGTATAGAGAGTTGTTTTAGCAGAGAGGTGGCGGAAGAAGAAGAGTAAAGAAGAGGGAGATAATGGAGGCAGGAGAAGTATCTACTACTGCGGGGTGGGGGGCCTTATTATATTCTATGGTGGGAGAGGGAGAAGATGGGAGGGGAAGGAAGGGGAGGGGCCTGCTTCTAACTTGACAAACAAAATCCACTCATTATTGCCTGTCTACTTTCCACAAGACAAATTTCCTGCCAAATGCCTCTGCATTTCCCACTTCCCCACCTTTCTTCCTGCTTAACCGCTCCCTCACTGTCTCAATTATCACCCACAGTCATAACTTATACTAACTTACTGTATCCAACAGTCATCGATCTTGTGAACCTTCTAAGTTATACCATAATGTGTGAACAAATTCATTTAACGTCAAACTTCCATAGTAACCATCTACCTCTAACATTACCAATCTCTTTTCTCGACTTGATGATGTTGATAGATTAGCTAAGCTCCTGCTTCTTTGTTCTTACAACAACCATATCATGCACCCTTATTCTCATTCACTCCAAGTCAATCAAATTCTTTTGCAAAAACCTTCAAGTCATTTGAATCTTTCTAAACAACTTCTCGACCATCAAAGTAATATATTCACTATCCATTATTCAAAAAAAAAAACCCAATTCATATTATATAATCAATCATATAATTTTCATCACTATATTCTTAATCAATAGACAAAAAAAAAAAATATATATATATATATATACATATACACACATATTTTACGTACATAGACATAACATGGGGGATATGGCCATCACATTGTTGTTGTTGAGTGGTACACGTTGGACCAAATATCTACATATATTGATACTTGTAATGTTGGTATTTATTTATAATTATCTTTCTCTTATTTATATTGAATGCTCCAAGCCACTTCTCTTACTTTTTACCTTTTTATCTTCCTTTAGTCAAATTTATAAAATATAATATTTTATGGCTTTGTCTCTATATATATCTCTATCTACACACCCACCCATCCTTGTACAACTCCATAACCATTTCGTGATTGTGGCAAGGAACTGTCGCTGTAATGTGTGGTCTGGCATCAAACATTTACTATATCCATCATCATCTCTCTTGTTCGAAGAAATTTCAACTGTGAACATGGCTCAACTCACCACGACTGCGACTTCCATTATCTGTCTATACATTTATATACAATGACTTGCATGTTTATATCCTTTCTTGGTAGTATTCTCAAGGTTTCAAATTGATTGTACGAAATAACACTATTTTTATGTTCATTTTTAAAATAGTCAATGATTTATAATTTATTTCTTTTCGATATTCAAATATCAATTTTTTTTTCGTCGGGAGGTTTTTTGATAATTAAATGCATACATGATAGATCAATGAAAGAATATTTTACAAATATTCACTTTCATAGCATGCGTGGAAGGTTGACTACCATGTAATGGAATGAATTTGACATATTAGCATGTTGGATCGATGATGTGACAAATCATTTAAAAACTAGACTATAATTAATTAAACCTAAATTAATTTTACTTCACCTACACTGTATGAATTAAAGTTACTTACCTAAACTCTAAACAAATACAAAAAAATCAATTTATAGATAAACCCTAAATAAATAGAAAAAATTGATGTACAAATAAACTCTAAACAAATATAAACAAATTAGTGACTTATTTGAAAATAAATTCTTTGTCTTTTGTCAATTAAGGTTTAGTTTCAGAAGAAATTGAAAAATATTGGGAGGAAGGATTCTTGAAGGAGTCAGATCGTGATGGGTTCGAATTGTAATGTTATAGAAGCGAATGAAATATTGTCAGTATTTTTAAAATCCAAAAGTTATTAAAGAAATTTCTTTTGACATGCATTTGCTTTTGTTTTCTTTTGACATGCATTTATTTTGTTTGGTCATTTTTTACAGGTAAAAAATCTGAATATTTTAGTATGTGAATGTATTATGTTGAAGTTGATTGTGTAAAGAGAATAGAGAATAAAATATTGGATTTTATTAATTGGTTTTTGCAGATAAAATTTCAAAAATTGAGATAAAAAACATGGTAAAGAAATTGGGGTTAATTGAAACAGGAACATTTTTCTGGTTTCGATCGAATAAGTAGGATAACGTTGTGAAAATAAGAAGTGACTTTGATGCATTGAATATGGATTTAGCTATTAGTGAATCAAGGGTTACTGATGTTTATGTTAGGGTTAGGGTGAGTGATGTGAACGTGGCTAATCAAGGTGAGGTGACTATGGTTGATGAAGGTGATGTGAATATGGTTGATGAAGGTGATGTAAATGTGATTAATGGTGAAATAGAAGGTGATCTCATTGTTGTTGACACTAAAGCTGGCATCAATATAGGTCATGTTCAAGTAGAAGTCAATGATGATGTAGGTGATGTCGAAGTAGGTGGTACTGAAGTAACAGATATAGAAGCAGTTGATACAAGAACAGGTGATGCTAATATAGAAGCAATTGATGATAATGTAGAAGGAGATGATGTAGAAACAATTGATACAGGAACATGTGATGAAGCAACTGATAGAGAAGTAATTGATGCAGGATTTGATGATGTAAAAGTAGCAACTACAGAAAATAGTGACTAATATGACTCTGATTACAGTTTTGATGAGGATAAGGATAAAGCAAATGATGACTTAGTATTTGAATGATATGTAAATGTGGGCATTGAAAGAGATATGAGGGAAATGAGTGAGACAATTGCTGAGGGGGATAGTTCAAATGAGTCATCTTATGAAGCTTTAGATAAGCTAATTTCATGTTCTGAAAGTGATGATGATAGATTGAAGGCAAAGAAGATAAAGTTCCCTAAATTTTATGAAGAGATTGATATGAGAAATCCAACTTTTAAGATAGGAATGAAATTTAGAAGAAGAAATTGATAAGAAATTATGGTATAAAGATAGGTATGACATGAACTTTTGACCTAACAGTAAAACACGATGTAAGGCATTCTGTAAAAAAGTTTATCCTTTTTACATATGGGCATCTTTAATAAATAGTGATAAGTGCACAGTTCAAATCAAGGTTGACAATCTTCAACATGATTATGTTAAGGGCCATAACATAAGGCATGTCAATGCTAAGTAGACTGTAGAGACGTTCTTAGAGCAATTTTGAGCTGATCATTCATGGAATTTGGATGGTATTATTGAAGTTGTTAAGAAGGGTGAACAAGTGCAAATTAGTATGGTGAAAGCATGGCATACTAAGTTTATAACGTTGAAAATGATAAATGATGATGAGGAAGAGCAGATTGGAAGGCTACAAGATTATAGCTTAGAACTTTTAAAGACTCATCTTGCATCTACCATAAAATTCAAGTGTAATAAGGGGGTATTTTAAAGCATGTTTGTTTGTTTAACATCATTGAAAGAAAGGTTTAAGGAGAGATGTGGGTTAATAATTTCTATTAATGGATGCTTATTGAAGGGCTTGTATGAGGCCAGTTGCTTTCAGTAGTAGCCATTGATGTAAACGATTACATTTACCTAGTAGCATGGGTTGTGCTACGCAGAGAAAATAAAGAGAATTGGGTATGGTTCTTACAACTTCTAGCTTAGGATTTGGAGATATAAAACAACAATCATTGGGCTTTCATGAGTGATAAATAAAAGGTACTTGTTAATGTTTAATGCTTAGCTATGTAATTATTTTTATGTTATTTATGATTAATGCATGCATAGTGACTTCTTTATTTTGATGTTATTATATTAAAACAAGGTTTGATACCTGCCATAGAAATGTTGTTTCCAAATTTAGAACATCGATTTTTTGTTAGGCATATTCACTCAAATTTTAAACATAAATATAGAGGAAAAGAGCTAAAGGATCAGTTATGGAGTGTGGCTAAGGCTAGTTATATTATTGGTTTTAATGAGAGAATGGAAAAACTAGCAACTATGAATAAAGGTGCTTATGAGTATCTTAAGAATATTAACCCTAACCATTGGTGTAGGTCCCATTTTAAAGAAGATTTCAAGTATGAAATGCTTCTTAATAATTTGTATAAATGCTTCAATAGTCTTATATTGATAGCTAGAACAAAAGGGATTATCAAAATGAATGAGATTATTAGGATGTAACTAATGAAAAGGATTCATAGAAAGACGGATGCAATGAAGAAGTGCAAAACTAGATATTGTCCTAAGATAATCGGAAAGTTAGAGAAAGCCAAGTAAGCTAGTTGGCTTTATAAAACTAAATGGTCAGGGGTTGATACATATTAAGTGGTTGGATGTGATTGATAGTTTTTCATCAATAAAGTAGAATGATCATGCACTTGTAGAAGGTTGTAGTTAACTGGAATTCCTTGCGTACATGCAATTGCTGCTATCTATTATGATAATGATAAGCTTGAGTTACATATATCAGTGCTGTGAAGTGTCTACTTACCTTAAAATTTATAGTAATGTCCTAAACCTTACAAATGGAAGATAAATATGGTCTAAGAGTGATTTGGTACCAATGAAACCACCAAAGCTTTTGAGTTTAACGAGAAGGAAGACTGTGATAAAGAGGATAGAGGTTGATGAAATTAGAGTTACTGCAAAAAAGGGAAAGTTTATTAAGAATGCATGATTATGAAGTGTTCTATATGTCATATAATTGGTCATAAATAAAAAATATCATGGATTACAAAATAATCATACAACAACAAATATAAGTAACATAACCATTTTTGTACTTAAGATTATATCACTATTTGTACAGGTGATTTCCCATATTTTCTCCTATAACAAGGCACAAGCATGGACTAATCTCAATTGGAAAGTCAAAGAATCTATACTTTTAATGACATTGAACATACTAAACATCGTGTTGGCCTAGATTCTATCTTTGATAAGTGTAATAGACAAGTATGTTATTTATCATTTATTTTTTATTTATTATTAATAGAATAATAGTAACCATAATCTACATATTTTCTTCCTTATTTATTTTATTTTACATATGAAATAGGTTGCTAAATCACTAGCAGATGACACCAATATAAATAAAATGTGAAGCTTGAATGACCTAGAAGATGTTATTGTTCCAACAAACAAGTTTGTTGTTATTCCTCTTAGGTCAAGTCTAAGATTTGATGCTTCAAAGACTCGGACTGGTTTAAACATTATTGCTGCTTCGAAGACTACTGCTCCTATCCAATCTCTTGCTCTTGCTTCCAAATCTGTCGATGTTGTTGATGTTGCTTCCCAATCTTTTATTGTTGCTTTGAAATCTATCATTGTTGCTACTGCTCTGAAATATGTTACTGCTGCTTCGACATCTATTGTTGTTCCTTCGAAATCTATTATTGTTGTTGCTTCTAAATCAACTACTATTTTTGACTCGATCAGTTTCTAAGAAAGTTAAGGTTGACCTTGCTGTTATGGTTACATAAAACTTATCCCAAGTTAAGAAAGAAGAGAAGCAAACTATATGAGGAAGAGAAAAGTAACGGTTCTCTCAGGTTTTAACTCTCATAAAGAAGGGAAATTTGGAAGATATTGATTATATATGGGTAGATTTTAGGTAGAAATGGGTAGTTTTGGATATTAAATTATCATATCGTCCATGTTTATGAAATGTGAACATGTGCTTTTAGCTTTTTCCTCTTGCAATGAATCTTTTGTTAATTTTGAAGCCTTTATAGTTATATTATTCTGACAGAAATATAATTTACTTTGTAGCAAAAACACAAAGAATCACCTTTATTTTCATATTTTGATAATATATTATGTTAATATATAATGTCAACGTGTCTTATACTTTAAGTCTTTTGTTAATATATTGTATTCTTGAGTTATATTTTTTTAAGTATTTTTAAATATATTATATCCATGGATAACACATATTCATAACAAACTTTTGATAATAATATGTATGCTATAAAGATTACACAATATCAGTAAATATATTAATATATTCATAATAAATTTTTCAAAATCAAATATATTTTACTACATCATCTAAAACACTATCTAATTCATTGTCATTCACATTAATATAATATCAAACAAAATAGAATCTACCTAATTTACATAATAACATCAAGTATATTTTCCTAAAATAAACCAAATGCATAACATAATTAGCAAAATTATTGTCTTCATTTTGGTCCTTATCAATGCATTGTCATTTCTATTCTCATTCAGCTAATCATTCCTTCGCACACTTCGTAGCAACCCAACAATGACGTGCCTTGCTCTATATGGTATTTGTGGATCAAACCATTGAAAGAAATCATAAGCTCCAAGCATCTAACATACACAATACAAATTATTAGTTTAATTATTTTTTACATAACAACAGACAACCATAATCATAATAAAACATCTATCTTACATAAACATAAACTATCTATTAATAAAGTACAAACTATTTGCTAATAAAGCATAACCATAATAAACATTTTAAACTATCTACTAATAAAGCATAACCATAATAAAACATAACGTTTTGCTCATAAAACATCTATCTTACATAATAAAACACAGTCACAATCCAAACTATTTACTCATAAACCCATTACAATCTTCTCAGCAATTTCAAATCTCTAATGTTATTAATTATAAATCGTAACAATTACATGACCTTCTTCTACAATATAATTTTTTTTAAAAAGAAAACCTATTTCAAGACTAAAGATGAAGATACATTTACCCTATATTTTGGACAATCGAAAAACATATCCCCAGATTCATTTATGTCCAAGACATCTTCAATAATGCCACTTCATTACACCCATAATTTGGAATATATACTTCATGTTCCATTTGAATAAGAATAATCAACTTGACAAGATCGCTCTCAATCAAGGGTCAAGATTTACATACAAAAGTTTATTAATTTACATAAACTTTGACAGATTTAGGTAGAGAAGATGGTGAAAGATAGAGAAGATAGTGGAAGACGAAGTTAGGGATTTGCACAGTGAAGTTAGGGATTTACATAGTGAAGTTAGAGATTTACGAAGGAGAATAGGATAGAAGGTAAATAGAGTTAAATAAATCAAGGTTGTAAATTTTAAAAATTTTAAATAATTTATCACGTCATCGTACGACATGCTGATATGTCAAATTCATCTCATTATATGGCAGTCAACCTTCCATGCATGCTATGGAAGCGAATATTTATGGAATATTCTTTCACTAATCTACCATGTGTACATTTAATCATCAAAAAACCTTCCGATGAAAAAAGATTGAAATTTGGATGTTAAAAAGAAATAAATCAAAAATCACTAATCATTTTGAAAATAAACCTAAAAACAGTGTCATTTCGTACGATCAACCTCAAAGTTTCCTTTCACATCCTAATTCAAACATTTATGATGCTAGCTCATATATGAACATCAAAACACAAATACATTTAAGGCAGCACATCACTTACAATGCTAAGATAAAAGCACTCATTACATTTAAATCATGAATATCTACCAATCAACTTCTATCTTGTATTAAAATATCTTATTTAAATAAAATTTTCATGAATTAAATTTTATAATTTTTAATCTCATATCGAATAATATTTAATCCAAAAATTTAAATTATTACATAAAATTCTGAAGCTAATTTATATCCCTATCAATAATATATATTAACGTTATGAAGTTCACATAATAACATTACGAACTTCACATTATTGCTAAGATGTTTACAAAGATGTTTTAAATAGCCATGCAAAAGTGATTACAGAATGGGATTGCATAGGACTGTAGTAATAAAATAGGAGACAAGAGTTATGGTCAGTGACCGTGCAGATTGGTACAGAGGTACTGCAGTTTGGATTGAATGGGGTGGGGGGGGGGGGGGGGGGGGGGGGGGGGGGGGGGGGGGGGGGGGGGGGGGGGGGGGGGGGGGGGG
>CANYBF012232537.1:0-31349 GCA_948192965.1 Dalechampia spathulata
TCACTTGTGAATCCATTTGTTGTAATTGATTGTGATTATAGTTGAACCCTAAGTAAGAAACTTAGGAGAAAGTGGACGTAGGCAAAGAGTTAGCCGAACCACTATAATCGCACGTGTTGCCATCTTCCGCGGGATTTCAAACTCTTTGATTGCTACTCCAATAAGTCAAGTGATAATTAGGATCAAACAACTCGCATAACAATATGTAGAAATTAGAACCATGTAAAGGGCCCTTTTGACACACTCCTAAAAAATACAATGGTTCTATAATTTACCAAGTTAAAAAAATTATGATTTACCATTGAAATTAAGAGCATTTTGATCTCACATGATCTTCAATAAATTAATTGTGTTGCATTCGATTGAGAAATAAAAATGTCTAGCCAAACATCACTGACGGTAACATAAATAAAATAAAAGAAAGAATAGAAGAAATACATAAATTAATTAAAGAGAAAATGAACTATATTAATTCCTAAAATATTTGACTACTCAACACACCTATAATAGGAATAAGTTTCCTATTTATATGAGTGAAAATAGACTAAATAAAATAAATAAATATCAATCCTTATCTTCTAATAAAAACTTCTAAATTTGATCCTTATCTAATTTCGATTTTAAAATGGAAAATCAGCTTCATTAAATCCTTGCGCTCCCTCTTATGCCTACAAACCTTGGTCATACGGTCTTGTATTCTGCCTTTAATTTCAAAACATGATAAAAATGCCATTTAAGCTTCCCTTTTACTTTTTCCATATTATTACTTGTGAAATACAAAAATAAGATCAAGAAAACTATTTTAACGAAATGCCTAAAAAAATAAACAATTTTAAACATGAAAACGCCATAATTTTGACATTCAATCACAATCATAAACAAATTTCCTTCAAATTTAGTTGATCTCTTTTCTCATGTCTTATGATAAATGAGTAAATCTTAAATACAAACTTTGGTAGATATCATGTCTCAGCTCTTAGGTGGTGTGGAAGTCAAAATTTTTCCTTTATTTACACATACATTTAATATTAAATAACTTTTAGATAATTATTCATTCAACATATGACATTACATACGTTTAATCTTCATAAAATAATGATATGACTTCCATTCTCAATCTCATGTAGGGATGAGCATATTTTAGTTCAAATTAAAAGTTGGTTTGGTTCAATTCAAAAAATTTGAATTCATAAAAAGTTCAATTTGGTTTGATTTTTAAGAAAATTAAAATTTTTAGTTTCGAAGTCAAAATAACTAAAAAAATAAGGTAAAAAATTGAATCAAACTGACCAAATCGAAATTTAGTTTGCTTTAGTTTATGAAATATTAAGCCAAAAAATTTTCAATTTGATTCGATTTTGCCTATTAAGAATTTTGATTCGATTTAGATACTGAACTAACCAAATGCTCTCCCTTAATCTTATGCAACCAGTCCTAATAAAATAAACATATAGTTTAATTTAAAATCTCACACTTGTCATACATTTCTTATACTAATTTTCCTAATGTGATAATTCATATTTATATGTATATATTTATATGTTTAAATCAATTAATTTATCTTACGCATTTGATTCACATGATTTCTACCCCCTGGTCATTTTGGTTTCATTAAACTTTCTTACCACCTATAAGTCATGAATGTTTCAAAATCAATAAAAGTTAATATAGATCAATTATTCATTTATATTTTAGTTTAGTAAAATATTTTAAGCTAAAGTTCCTTTATCTTATTTAGCATGATACTTTTGATCATATTTTCTTATTTATTCCTTTTTGAATTTCACAATACTTATGATCCAAACATTCTAGCTTCATGCTTACCTTATCATGGATTATTTAAACTTCTAGCACCTATCCATAACAATATGTATTTATATATGTTTAAAGTTTATAAAAATTACTCCCATTTTTCTTAATCTTTTACTAATCTCTTTTAACTAAATATAATTTAATTGGTTAGATTTTGATGACATTATCAAGTGTCATTATATCTAATACTAAATTAAGCCAATACATGACAATCCTTCAATACTAATACTTAAAAATTCTAGCATGCAATATATATAACTATGTATTTTCATAATTTATCTAGTGTAATTTTAGGTTTTCATACACATTTTAAAACATAAACCTTAGCTTAATAATTAACAAATAAGTTCCAACATTTCCAATACATAATAAAGTAAGTTATCACTTAATAAAGGAGTCCTATGAATCTTTACATGAGTTTTCAATTTGTTCAACCTTCTTATATAAGGTTCTCAAATCAAGATCATCACAGTTTCTATTCAAAAACACATAGGACTTATCATGTATTATCACATAGAGCTTAGGACTTCTTTAAAGGAGTAAATAATTTTACTTCCATTGTAAATTTGTTTTGAGCAACTATAGGTTACCACATTATATATGCATCTAATCATAATAGGTTTATGTGTTTGCATTATTCACTCTTATGCAATTAAGATTCCTACTCATCATTTCATGCATATTCAAAAGTATCATTTTCATACCTAAAAACTGTTATTCCACTAATCTTAAGTATTAGGCAAAACCATAGGTAGTTTACATTATTAACCCCATTCATTTCTCCTCATCTCATTGCTCAACAAATCAATTAAAAAGTGGTAACAATCTAGTTTAACCAAATCATAACATCACTTCCCAATAACTTATTCAAAATAACACAAAACCAAGAAGACACTAATGCGCACACATACAACACTTTAACAATTGTTTCCTACCTCATCACATCCCCAAAAAGTTAAACCTTATGTTTGTTCTTCTACAAGTTAATTATTATTTCCCCCTTACCACAAGCTTCATTCTTGCACCCATTTAAGTTCTTTTAACCTTGGAATTATAGTCAACATAATGATGTCATGAGTGTGCATGTGTTATAGGGCAGTTCATTTGTCCATCGACATGATTTTTCAAAAAATTTATCATTAATATAAAAATATTTATGAAAAAAAATTAAGAACAATTTTTGAGAAACATGACATAAAATTAACTAGTTTTACTAAAAAGGACAATTTTTGATACATAGTAGGAAAAAAAATACTTAAATTAAATTGTAAATTAATTTAAACCATCATGATATATTATTACAAAGTTGGAGGAGGAAAATAAAAGGAAAAAAAAGTGTAATCACTAAAATGAAAAATTTTAACACTATTTTACAGCATTTCAAATTAGTTAGATTTATTTCATTTAGAATTTCAGTAAGGTCAGATCAATTAAAGGCATTTAAATCATGTTTAGACATTTAAATGAATAAATAAAAATTAAATACAGAAATAACATAAATAAAAAATTTATATAGTAATTATTAATTATGTATATAAAAGTTCCAAATGAGATTACATGCATATGAATATGAGAAATATTATTATTAAGAAGTATTATATAATAAATTTTTTTTGCTTTGAAATTAGAGGAATTTAGTGGTTCAACTTATTTTTTTTGGAAATATATTTTTCATATTCTAATAATAAATATAGTAAATTTTTATTTTATGATGGAATCAAACCAATAATGGGGAGAGTGAAATAGAAGATTTTCAGAACGTCTCGAACTCCTCTCATATCTTCACCCAATTTTAGGATCAATTGGAATCAAATATAATATATTTGAGTTGTGTATATATATATATATCACTTGTCATGAATATTAATATTTATTCAACTTGGATTAAATTTTTAATAATGTAAAATAAACATGATTCTATCTCGTTGAAAATTAGGGTAAGATGAAAATAGGATAGTACAAGAATTTTATTAATCTCGAATCTTCTAGTCCGTATATACCTCCGAGTGGGCAATTGGCCTTCATTTTCAGTTAAACCATGATGCATATTATTTAAAACTCCAACTTACCATCTCCAAAAATAGTTCTTAGTTTAGAGACAATAAATATGATAATTATAATTTGATATTTTATTTTTTTATGAATATGTGTTATTATATTAATTATAATATATCAATGAATATTTATATTTATTCAAGCCTAATTTTGTGTGAATTGATTTAGAATTTTTAATACGTAACAAATTAAATTAAAATTTTTAAAAATCCTGATCGTATTCATTTTTTCTAAGATATTAATTTCATTATATTTGATTTTTAAAACAAAATGGGATGTAATCAAAAAAATATATTTTGATTAGACACCATTATATGGATAATAGTCCACTAAAAAAATATTATTAGAAACTATAGATTTATATGTATGAAGTAAATTTAAGGATAAAATGAGATGATATTCTATTTGATCTCACAAGTAAAATTAGGTTAGGATAGGTGATGAATTTAGAAAAAATTATTCAAAATATTTGTACGATGGGGGTAAAGTATAATGCCTTTTTTAAAGGCAAACCCATGAAACTTTATACATAAAGAATATGATAAAACTAACTAAATAAATTTATACAATTTAATTTAAAATTTAAATTATCAATTATGCTTAGCATATTTCCATGAAGAAACAAAATATCAAATTGCAATTATCATATTTTTTTAATATTCATTGAGAACATTAAATATATAATGCCAAGAAACTCTAAACCATAAGTTATTTGATTCTTCAGTTTTATGAGGCTCTCTTGTAGCCCATTGTAAGGTTTTCATCTTGTTCTTTTATAAGTGTTGTTTCATCGTACAAGTGTCTTTTTATTTCATCTATGACGATGAATCTCAAGAATCCTATCAATTATGGTTCATGTTTAATGGATCATTTCCTTCTTTGGAAGAAGATCAATTTTAAACCAATGCAGGACATGATTACATTTACTTGGTAACTTGGTAAGGGATTCGTATCAAGGAGATTGAGCCCACCATCTATCTTTTTGGATTTTTTAATTCTTTCAATTATTCTATGGTATTAAGTGGCAATCCCTGATCTTTTAATAATAGTCTTTTGATTCTTAAAATCTTCAAGAAACGTGATGTACCTTCTCGTTTCTCTTTCATAACTACTTGTTATAGGTGCAAGTGTTTGATCTTCCTTTTGGTTTTTATCTGGAAGCAAGTGCCCATTTGTTCTGTAGTTTTATTGGCAAATTACATCGATTATGATAGATAGTAATACCTGATCGAGTAGCTTCCATCCTTTTATGACGATTCAAGTATAAGTTGAATTACCAAAGCCACTAAAGCTTGGGGAGCAATTTGTAATGATAGTGGAGAGCTGTTCATTCTCATGTTCAAATATGAAAAATTGCCTACTTAGTGTCCTCTTTATGGCATGTTGGACCATTTTGAGTTCCAGTGTGTTATCCTATTGAAAATTAACGAGCACTCGGATGATTAGAAGTTTGCTTATATTTGAGCCTCGATAAAGAACATAAAATTTAGGCATGAGAATCCTTGGATTGGGAATATGAATGGATTGACACCCCTACATTCTAGCCCAAAATTGGGGGCAGATTGCTCCATGTCTAGTCTAATCAATCTTAGAAAATTTTTTGATTCTTCTATTCGAAACAAGGTTATGGTTTTTGAGAGATACACTTCTAGATTTCATGATGCATCAAAATACAACCTAATAATTCTGAAGTAATTGGGTCTGCGCCTATTGATGAAGATATTCTTCTAGCTTTAGAGAATCCTAAGAAGAAACAGTAAGAACATGTTATAGAACATCTGAGGATTGGCCTACCATTAGGCTTCTCTAGTAAGGTAGGTCTTGCTAGGCATGTTTACCATTATCAATGAGTTGTTTATCTTGGAATTATTGAGGTATTGGTCAAGCTTCAATAATTCATAAGCTTAAAGAGATAGTTAGATCAAAGTTGTTGGATTTTGTTTTTCATATTAAGACTTATTTCTTCAGATGGGATGTCAGCTCTTAAAAGTAGTTCAGGTTTTTGTTGATTGTTCTGCAGTTACTACTTTCACTTTTTTTATTATTATGGTTTTTCTTTTTTATGATGTGTTAATAATTTAGTCTCTCTTTAAAGTTATTACAACAATCATATTAATGTTCTTATTACCTCTAAGGATAATGAAATAATTAAATCATGCATCATATTTCATGAACATGATATTATGGAGAAATAAGAGAGACAATATTATTTATATACTAATATATAAATAAAAGAAATGAAGATGATGGTAGTATGTGTATATATTTGTATAAATGGATGATGAATAAGGGTAGTGTTAATATATCTATATAATTATATGATAACGAGATGAATGAAGTAGATATCAACTAGATAGATAAATTATTGAGATTATACCTGGTATAAATTATGCACAATAAGAGAGAATTGATGAGATGGTAGAGAAAAGAAAAATGCAATACATATTTGCATTTATTGACATACAATATATCATACCTATAGTGATATATGAAATGTAAATATGATAAATATATGATGATGTTGTATGATAAAATAAATTGTTGATAAATAAATATATTGCATGATACTCTGCCTATGGTGTGACATACTCTTAACAGTTATTAAATTTTATTTGTGAATTATAACTATTAAAATTTATTAAGTACTTAGAATTATTGCTATGAAAATTTATTAAGTACTTACTTTAATGAGTTATATTTGCTATAAGAATCTAAATGAGTCTTTTTGGCAATTCATTTTTTATTAAGTGGCCTTAAGTTTTATATTCAATATTTATCTTTTGATGTGTAGGTAAATAGATGAATTAATTAAGTTTTATACCTATTTCATGGGATCTCCAATAATATAGGTTGAGTTATCATCATGATTAATTTCTAAGTCGGCCGAAGTCCCATTCCCCTCAACGTTTCAATTATTGATTTTCTTCCTAATGATTTAGTCAATGGATCAACTAAATTCACTTTTGACTTCACATAGTCAATGGAAATAATTTCATCCTTTAATAGTTGTTTCATCACATTATGTCTCAAGTGAATGTGTATATTCTTGCTATTAAATACTTTATTTTTAGCAATAGATATTGTTGCTTAGCAATCACAATGCATATAGACACAAAGGGTGTTGGTTTTATTCTTAATGGAATATTTGCTAATAAGTTTTTCAACCACTTAGCTTCACTGCCAGCTAGCTCTAATGCAATAAACTTTGACTCCATAATAGATTTAGCAATGATGGTTTGCTTGGTTGATTTCCATGTTATAGCTCCACCACCTAAGGTGAATACATAACCACTGGTAGATTTTATCTCATCAGTGTTAGAAATCCAATTTACATCACTATATCCTTCTAATACAGTGGGAAATCCATTGTATAGAATATCATAATTCATGGTACCTCTAAAGTATCTCATAAGTCTTACTAAAGTAATTCAATTATCATGATTGGGATTATGGGTGTATTTGCTCAATCTACCTATGACATAAGCTATGTCGAGTCTTGAATAGTTCATTAAATGTAATAAACTTCCAATAATTTATGTATATTTAGATTGAGATACACGATCTCCATAATTATTCTTTAATTAAGAATTAGAATCATAAAGGGTACTCACTTTTTTGACATTAAAATGTCAAAACTTTTTAAGCAATTTTTCAATATAATGCTCTTAAGATAATAAAATATTATCATCCTTCCTTATGATTTTAATTCCCAATATCACACTAGCTTCACCCATGTCTTTTATTTCAAATTTAGATGATAAAATTTTTTTAGTTCTATGTATTACATCAATAGAAGAACCAAAAATTAGCATATCATCTATATACATACATATAATCACACAATCATGATCATCAACTTTAGTATGAACACATTTATCAACTTCTAAAGTTGAAAATCCATCAACTAACAAGACTTGATCAAATTTCTCATGCCACTGTTTAGGTGCTTATTTCAAACGATATAGAGATTTAAGTAGTTTGTAAACTTTATTTTCCTTTCCAGGTACTACATACCCTTTAGGTTGCACCATGTAAATCTCTTCCTCTAAATCACCATTTAAAAATGCAGTTTTAACATCCATTTGGTGAATAAAAAGTTTATGGATTGAAGCCAAAGTAATTAAAATACATATTTAAGAAATTATTATCACAAGAGCAAAAGTGTCAAAATAGTCTAAACCTTCTTTTTAAGTAAAACCTTTAGCAACAAGTCTAGCTTTGTATTTATCAATTCAACCATCAAGTTTAAGTTTCTTTTTAAAAATCCATTTACAACCAATTGGTTTTACTCCTAGAGGCAAATCAACCAAGTCTAAGATTTTATTTTGTAAAATGGAATCAATTTCAATTTTGATGGCTTCATTCTAAAATTGAGATTCAGAAGAAGTAATTGCATCAGAAAATGATAAAGGATCATTTTCTACAAGATACGTATAAAAATCATTCCTAAAAGAAGTTTCCTTCCTTTGTCTTTTGCTTCTTCTAAAATCTCGAGAAAAATTTTTAGAGTTATTTTCTTCAGGAAAATCTTTTCGAGTAGATGCATGAGAAGTCTAATCAAGTTTCAGTGGAAAAATATTTTCAAAGAATTCTACATTCTTTGTCTCAATTATAGTGTTACAATCGAGTACATCACTTTTTAACATAAGAAATCTGTATGCAACATTATGTTCAGCATAGCCAATAAACATATAGTCAGATGTTTTAGATCTTATTTTCCTCTTTTTAGGATCAGGCAACATAACCTTAGCAAGACACCCCCACACTTTCAAATATTTAAGGTTAGGTTTATAACCTCTCCATAATTCATATGGTGTCTTGCCAGTTCTCTTATGGGGAATTCTATTTTGTAAATGATAAGCAGAGAGTAGTGCTTCCCCTTACATATTATCAGAAGCACCAGAACTAACAAGCAAAGCATTCATCATCTCTTTTAAGGTTCTATTTTTTCTTTCAGCTCCACCATTAGATTCAGGTGAATAGGGAGGCATAGTCTCATGTATAATACCTTCTTTTTCATAAAAGTAATTAAAGGGGAAATATTCACCACCTTTATCTGATCTAATCCTTTTTATTTTCCTATTTAATTGATTTTCTACTTCAGCTTTATAAAGTAAAAACATATCAAAGGCTTTATCTTTATATCTAAGTAAAAACACTTTAGTTTATCTAGAATAATCATCAATAAAAGTTACATAATATTTCTTACCTCCTCTAGTCAAGGTTTGCTTCAAATCACCTAGATTAGTATGAATTAGAATAAGCAGTTCAGTTTCTCTATTCACAGAATGACATGATTTTTTAGTTAATTTTGATTCAGCACATATTTCACATTTATTAACACAAGTGTTACTAATTCCAGAGATTAAACCAATATGATGCATACTTTTTAGATAGGAAAAATTCAAATGTCCTCATCTAGCATGCCATAAATCATAAGAATCAATCAAGTAGAAGAAGATGCATTTCCATTCATAATCTCAGAAATATTGAGTACAAAAGACCCTGATTATAGTATCCTTTTCCTATAAAAATATTATTCTTTATCATTACAATCTTATCAGATTCAAATGACACTTTAACCCCAACTTTCCTTAACAGAGCCACAAATATTAAACTTGCTTAAATGTTAGGCATATGAAGTACATCATTAAGAGCCAATGTCTTGCCAGATGTAAGTTTAAGAAGAACTTTTTCTTTACCAAGGATAGCAGCCGTTGGGGAATCTCCTAAGTAAACATGTTATTCTCCTTCCCCTACTACATTATAGGAGGTAAAAGCATCTCTATTTGCACAAATATGTCTGGTAGCACCAAAGTCTACCACTCAATCTTTTACATTGGCCACTAAGAGAGCTTGTGAAATGAACGCTGCAATAATATCATCTCCTTCAACCAAATTTGCTGAAATCCTAAGATTTGGATGGCAACACAAGAATCAAAAGAGTTGAAGAGAGTGAGAAATGGACACAAGAATTTTAGAGTGGTTCGGCCAACAAATGCCTACATCCACTTACCTAAGCAAACAACTTAAGTTTCCACTAATACAATACACAAATACAACAAAGAATTCTTTAACAAGAATTCAATCCCAAGTGTTTTCCCAAGGCTCACATCTAAACCCTTACAACAAGTGTTTCCCAAGGCTCATACTAAACCTCACTCAAGAAATCAAGAAAATACTTCAAAAATACATCAAAATGTATTTAATAAAGAAAATAATGTTTGTAGATTGATTTCTTACCTTCAATAAGGTTAATTTACACTTATATAAGCTATTCTAAGCTTATATGACCGTTGGGGATGCATTAAATGCAAAATAGAGCAGTTATACAACTTTTTCAAAAATGCTAAAAAATATATATTTTGGCTCGTACGGCCATACGCCTCCCCGTATGCCCGTACGGCACCCAAAAAACGTCTCCAAAATGATGCCAAAACATCGCGTACGGCCGTACCATAAAGTGGTACGCTCGTACCAAACTTTCTAGACATTTTTCCACTCCGTATGGCCTCTTTGCACGCCCATACGGCTTAGGAAACCAAACGGTACGCCCGTACTACTTCTTGTATGCCCGTACCATACGAAAAACACTGACAAACAAAATTCCTAAGAGCTCCGGTATGACCGTACCACCCATTGGTACGCCCATACCAAAACTGGTATACCCGGACGTGTTCCTGTACGCCCGTACCAAGCTTAAAAACACTCAAAACTTCAATTATTTTCATAAAACATTGTTTGTTAACATCAAAACTAAAATCAAGGATCCCAAAGGTCCAACAATAATAATATAATTATGTAAAATATAATATAATTTAATATTATGTTAATTAATATTAAGCCATTCATTTTCTAAATTTAATAAGATAATTATGTAAAATGTAATATAATATAATTTAATAATATACTAATCATAATTAATATAAAATAATATACTAATTACAATTAATAAATTTTTTATGCAGTAATTTTTATTAAACAAAAATATATTTTATTATTTATATTTGTTAGATTAATTTTTATATTGATTTTTGATAAATTTTAAAAGTAATTAATGATAAATTATTAGTATTTATTTTTGAATAAAATTTAATAATTAATAAATATAAATAAAATTAGTAATTTTTAACAAATAGAATGAATAATATTTATATTTGAATATAAATAAGTAGTTTTTAACTTTGAATAAAATTTAGTAGCTAATAAATACAAATAAAATGAGTAGTATTTATCTTTAAATTATGCATTAATTTATATTTTTAATTTTTCAATTTTAATAGTCATATAATTATTTAATATTTTGTTAATTAATATTAAGGCATCCATTTTTTTAATTTTAATAACATAATTATATAAAATATAATATAATTTAATATTATGCTAATTAATATTAAGACATCCATTTTTTAAATTTAATATTATACAAAAATTTATTTTATTATTTATATTTTTTAGATTAATTTCTATATTTATTTTTGATAAGTTTTAAAAAGTAATATTTATCTTCGTATAAATTTTTTAAAATAGTATTTATCTTTGAATTAAAATTAAACGGGAAGGTAGAATTACAATTAAGAAATTTATTTTATTCACTAATTTACATCAAATAAAAATTTATTTTATTATTTTTATTTATTTATTTTATATTTATTTTTGATAAGTTTTAAAAATTAATATTTAAATTAAAAAATTTTAACAAAAATATAAAATAATATACTAATTATAATTAATAAATTTATTTTATGCACTAATTTATATTAAATAAAAATTTGTTTTATCATTTATATTTGTTAGATTAATTTTTATATTTATTTTTGATAAGTTTTTAAAAAATAATATTTATCTTCATATAAATTTTAAAAAATAATATTTATCTTTAAATTAAAATTAAAAGTGAATAGATAGACATGTATTTTCATGTCCCCTCTCTTCCTTCTTTTACTAAGTATATGATATTTCATGGTATTTATTTAAAAATCAATTAATATCATAAAAATTTAATTGTAAAACATATTATCTTATATTTTTTTTGGAATAAATTACTATGTATTAAGAATGAAGAGAAAGGTGTTTACGAAGTAAATCATAAAAAGAAGAAGATGGATTAATCCATTAGTTCCTTTCAAGAGTGCCATGAAAAGCCTGTTCTGCCACATAAGCAAATCATAAAAAGAAGGAGATGAATTAATCCACCAATTCTTTCAAGAGTGCCATGAATAGTCTATTCTACAACCTAATTGACAGAGGCATTATATTCTTTGTGAATAAAAATAATATGAGCTTCAGAAAACTGGCTAAGAAGCACATTAATATTAAGAACAATATTGTCAACTTAGAGAATGAACTGATACAAAAAAAGATGGCAGGGTTTGATTGTCAACTTCAAAAATGGTTTTGGAAATATCACCTTTAACAACGAACTGAATTGCTAAAAAAAGATTTAATATCTTAGCAACTAAAGTTGAACGACAACTAGTTCTGTTAGTAACTTCTCCAACTATCCAACCAACATTATTCCTTAAGACAACCGTAAAGCTCCGCCTCATTTGAGTCTGCCTTTAAAGAAACATCAAAATTAAACTTGATCCATCCATCTGAAGGAGGCTTCCAACATCTATTTCTACCTTCATGACTTGATACATTCCAATTAGTAGGAGCTTAGTGCCACATAAATATAGATCCAGTGTCATGGACGTTTTGAAGGAACATCATTAACCCATTCCTACTACAAATGACCATTTGGTGAGGGTTAGGATGCATATGTTTGAAAACAACTAGATTTTTAGCCTTCCACATATACCAGCATAGATAGACAACAAGTTTAAGGGACTCAATAAGGATTAGCCCTTTTAAAAGATGCAATAAATTAGAAAACCAAGATTTAAAAGAGACACTATGATGCAAATGAGGCACATAATTCAATTTTAATGCAAACCAAGATGCTCTAGCATGGGAGCATTCAAATAAAACATGCTCAAAAGATTCAATGCCATTTAAATAAATTAGACAATGAGGATTAGGGGAAAGGTTGCATTTGAAAAGATTTTAACGGATGATTGCTCCTTGAGTCGAATCAATGATGTCATCCATCCAAGGTTTTAACTAATTGACCAAGACTCGTAATATGATTTTGTAATAATAATTGCAGCAGCTTATGGGGCAAAACTGGGCTAGAGATTCAAGGGCATACACTTTAGGAATCAAGGATATAAAGGTCTTATTTACACAAGAAGGCATGATAACATATGAAAAGAAATCCTTCGCCCCCTCAATTACCTAATTTTTAATAATATGCCAATGTTTTTTATAAGGCCAGGTGCCTTAAAAGCACCCATACTAAAAAGCAGTTGTTTGAATTTCCTCATTAGTAATATTATCTATCAATGAATCATTCATAGAATCCAAAATAGAGGGAGAAATAGAAGTAAGTACCTTATTTTAACAGAAGTGGTTCCATTTTGAGAACAACTGTTCAAAATGATTCACCATAATGTTTTAAATGTCCTGCTTTTCATATCTTTAAACCCCATCTCGATCTTTGAGTTTCATTAATTAGTTGGTTTATCTTCTTTGAATCATCGTGGCATGAAAAAATATAATGTTCTTGTCCCCTGCCACAAGCTAGTTCACCTTGGATTTCTAAAACCAAAAAAGCTCCTCATTCCTCCATACTTAGTCTCTTTCTCTTTGGCTAGACCCTGTAGATTAAGGGGTCTCTTATGCAAAGTTTTAAGCTCTTGTTTCAGTAATTTAATTTGCCTTTATGAATTACCAAATGATTGTTGACTCCATTTACTTAACATTATAGCGCAACAATTTAATTTATTAATCATTGTGTTATTATAGATCCATGGATTGGCTTATTCCATGATTCAAAGATGATATCTTGACATTGGAGGGAATCCATCCATCTAGCTTGGAATTTAAAACTCATTTTATAATGCATAGATTTGGTGTTAGTATCTAGGATGATCGGGAAATGGTCTGAACCAATAAACTTATCGTGGAAGACTTGGGTCTATTGATAATCCAACCTCCATTTTACATTGCATAGAACCCGATCTAATCTTTTACTTGATATTTAATTAGCCTAACTGATTCATACACATATGCATGCAACCTTTAAACTTCAAATCAATCAGGTTGAGCTCATTTATCATATGTTAAAAATCATTTACTAGAGTTCTGCTAGGAGGAGCACCTCCCAATTTTTTAGACTACAAAACAATGGCATTGAAGTTCCCAAGTTGAACCATCCCTCCAAATCAATAGGTCCTAAAGCCTTTTAGTTGATTCCAAATGTCAATTTTACAATAAGTTATTGGATGACCATAAACACATATTAAGAACTAGGAGCTTTCATTATGATTACTAGAGACTTCCATATGGAAGAAAAACATGTCTTTGACTAGAGTTCTCACTTTCAAACAATCATTTTACCGTATCACTAATCCCCTTGATAAACCCCTCGAATTCATATATAACTCTTCTAAAAATTGAAAATGTCACCTTAAAACATCTATTCGTTATTCTATTTGCTTAGTTTTAATAAGAAAAACTTAGCTAGGCTCAAATTTTGATTTAGCTCTCTAAGAGCTCTCATTATTAAGGCTCACCCTATTCCTTGAAAGTTCTAAGCTATCAGTTTCATGGCTCCTAGGGTGGCTTTAGGGCCACCACCCTAGCCTCCTTTCTGGCTCTATTTGATATCTTCTCACCTAGTTGATTCCCTTCTTCCACTTGATGGGTCTGAAGTTCAAGGATTTTCACCCACATAGATTACTTATTTCCCCTCTTGACCTGGTCAATTATTTCCATTTCCTCCTCTCCTTATGATTTATCTAGTCTCTTCCTTTGTCATTTTTGTAATAATCTTTTTTGTTAGAATAACCTCGGTAAAAGGAATATTAGATGAACAGGGAATCATTCATCTGAGTGTAGTAAGTATCTAAATTCTGAGTTTGACTTCATTAATTTGCATGCTAAAAGCACCATCCAGTCAAAAGCAAGCTTGCGCAGGTCTATCTCAAAAACTTTGATTCTTATAAGAGGACTGATATCAGCTAGTTTCCTCTTCTTAATTACTAGAGTAAGTTCAACAGTGTTAGTATTAGACTGGATAGCTTTTCTCCTAACTTTACAACTTAAGCCATCCAAGAAAAAACTCTTAGAAGAGAATGTAGGTATGATGGTGGGTTTTGCTGCAACAAGTGTACGGTTAGGCCTTATAAGCATATAAATAAACCTTGGGTCCCATTGATCTAGTTGATTGCATTATATCTGTGGAATTATGTTACTATTGATATTAAATGCGAAAGTGCTTTTATCATTAGTAGCTATAATCTAATTTGTAGCATATTGATGCTAACACATTTACTACTCTATCTTCCATGGTTCAGGTTATGCACCTTATCGATCTCTTTACCTTAATGCTAATCATTCTCCTTCCATTATTGGCCTCATTTCTAGCTTGGTTCCCTATTGGTAATGAAACTCCACCAAATTTATAAACCTTCTACCTTGAAGAACTAATGGGAAGAGTAACTTTAAGCCAACTTCCATATTTAAGCCTTGGGTATGCATTGTTGACCTTCTCATCCTCTACCTTATGATCACAAAACTTGATAACATTAGTAATCTTACTGTAGTAATAACAAAATTTTGGTAACCTTTCATATTTAAAGCCCATCCACTCTCCCGTATTATCTCTTTTATTTCTAAAACCTACCCTAAGAGGTTCATGGACTTTGATCCTTGCAAAACCTCTCATGGCTTCCTTTTCCACACATTCATCAATCTCTTCTAAAATTCCAAGAAACTTGGCAATGATCTAAAGATTATCATCATTCATCTAGTTAGGAGCTAAACCATGAATTTGAATCCAAAAAGATATTGTAGAAAAATCTACCTGGTTCATGGGAATATTTGGCTTGGTTGGAAATAAACCATGGACCCCCTTCAATATCCCAACTTTATGTCCTATTGATCTTAAATAGAAAATGTAAGTAGAATCAACCTTTTTAATAGAAACATCATAGCTCAGCTTTCAATAGGCTTGAACTGATCCCTATACTACTTCGATGTTGAATACTTTCTTAATCGCAACCTTGCCCACCAAAACTAATTCTCAATCTTTATTAAAGCTCTACGTTAAATGAAGTTATAAGACAACTTCAAGAGACAAGAAATTTCTACCCTATCTACAAGTTCATTTATTATGTCTTCCATAAGAACCTAAACTTTCACCTATCTTATAGAAATCAAAAAATCTCAATTACCTAATCAAAGAAATAAGACTAATAAAATAGATAGGTAAATATGAGGAAACAATTTAAGATTAAAGAGTGTAAGAATTAGAGAATATAAGGGAAGACCCTAGAGAGTTCTCCTAAGAGAAAGTACATGATAATAAATATTCAAAAATATTCCCTTATATTACATTTTAAAATTTTATTAGTTTTAATCAAAATAATTTTTATAATTTCTAACATATCCTTTCAAAAAACATAAACTCATAAATTAATTAAATCTACTTTTTTTCAATTATTTCATAATTTTCTTCTTCTTCTTCTTCATTTGTTACTTCTTCTTCTTCATTTTTTTTATCATCATCTTCTTCTTCTTCTTCTCCTCCCCACCTCTTTCTCATCCTTCTTCTTCTCCTTCCCTCCTTATTTCTAAACATAATTTATTTTATTAATTATTTATTATATAATTTAATTATATGTTGAAATCCCTGCAGAATTGGCAACACATCCTTTATAATGGTTCGACACTAACTCTTGGTCTACGTCCACTTCTCCCAAGTCTTCTACTTAGGGTTCCACTAATCACAATCAATCAATACAACATGGATTCCTCATAATGAATCTTAACCCCAGTGTTTTTAGGCTCACACTCAAACTTTTACAATGATATCAATCTCACAAACTCTCAAATATAAGATAATGCCCCAAACATTAATCATACACTAACCCACAATTACAAACCTAACACTTAGGTTATGAGAATGGAATACAATGAGAGTTTACAATGCTAGATTAAGAATATAACACGTAAACTTACTTGAAATTGAAGTTCTAGGCTCAAAGGAAGCTTTGCACACAAAAAATAGCAGTTAGAAATTGAATAGAAAATATATATTCTAAAAATAGATCCGTTAGAAAGTGTTTAAAATGAATCTAAAAAGTCGCGTATAGTCATACGGATTCCCGTACGCCCGTACCAATTTAAAAACACATATTCAAATATAAGACAAAAACTTGGTATGGTCGTACCACACATTAGTAGGTCCGTACAGAAACAAAACTACTGACAAACAAAATTCTTGAGAGTTTTAATACGACCGTACCACCCATTGGTACGCCCATATCAAAATAAAGTTTCTGATGAACAAAATTTCTGAGAGCATCGGTATGACCGTACTATTCATTGGGACGCCCGTACCACTCTCAACAAAACAAAGCTAACTTGGTACGATCAACCGTATACTCATACTACAAAACACACAAAATCGGTGCGACCATACCAAAAATGGGACGCCCGTACCACACACAATAAAGTTAATCCAACTTAGTACGGTCAACCATATGATCATACCACACAACAAATACAAGTGGTACGCCCGTACCACACATAGAAAAATTATTTTAAATTGCAAATAACTTAAATTGAATAACACAAAACACATACATTAAAATCCAAGGTCTAACATATATTTTTTCATTTTTCTTATATTTCTATTTGATTTATTTACTACTAAATTTATATAAATAAATAAATATCATAATATATGATATTATATATTTATGATATATATGGTATATATTTATGATATATAAATAATATATATTTATTTATCAATTTGTATTTATTTAACATATATACCACACTATATGATATATATTTATATATCATATATCATATACTGTATACATGGTATGTATATATATATTTACATATATTTGTAATGGTAGCAATAAAAAAATAAAAACACAATCTAATATAAAAAGAAGAATTAGAAGTATCATAGTTTCATAAAATTAAAAGAATAATAATCATAAATCATCAATTTTACAATCATAAAAAGAGAAAATAAATGAAAAATTAATTAAAGATTTCAAAAAAGAAAAATTAAAAATAATAAAATATAAAATTAAAGGTAAAATTATAATTTGATAAAAAAAAATTGATATATATTTTAATCAAAAGTCAAACTAATATAAAATAAAAATGAAACTTTAAAAAATGACAAATGATATAATTTCTCGTTATTTAATTTATTATTGATAATAATTTATTCATATTTATTATTTAAATGAACTAATATTCATATGAGTATTTTTTTTGAAAAAGATATTTTATAAATATGTACATACATATTAATTACTAATAATTTATAAAAGTATTTTCCTTAATTGTCATATTTATAGCATAAATTTGCCTTTATTATAATAATTAATACCATTTTATAAATTTAACTAAATGTGAATAATTGTACAATTATAGTGTCGTGTTCTTGTACTTCTATAATATGTTCTAAACAGGATATATTTCTATAATATTTTTTCTTTTCCATGGGAATCTCGTAAAGTTGCGGGTAACATTCTTCGTGGAACTTGATTCGTCGGCTGATCCTCTAAAATAGAAGTTTGGATTCAGATCCATATGAATGGTGCAGATGGCCCCAACCTACGGTGCTCCGCCTTGTCAGATGGTAGTTTAATTTTCTGAATTCCTTGTTCTAACACAACTATCAGTAAATTATATTCTTGAGACAAGGCAACATGGTATTTCCAGATTTTTTTTTTTTTTTTTGAAAAAAGTTCATCTTCTCGACCCTAAACCTTCAAAGAAGAAGACAGGTCTTTGGGGTACAATATCATACAACCAATAAATGCTAAACCCTACAAATATATAACTGCATGCCAATCAAATACAAGTCCATGTATTTTGAACAGTACGACAATGTTTCATCTCACATAATAAATTTCTCTACTACATGCTTTGGGAGAGAGACGGTCGACAAAATGATATTATGACAGATCCTTTTTTTTTTTTTTTTGTAGCAGTTCAATGGGCATAGAGGTGATTAACGACAGCTTTTTTGTTTTTTGGCTTCTCCTGGGCGGCAGAGTCCTAACAGTAGAAAGGTACACATCCGTATTGTCCTTGCCCATATATATGATTAAATTGAAGGAGCCTGAAGCAAGTGCTAGACTAATTATGTTCAAAGAAACTTTTGATGTCTCTTGTGTTCTTGGTAAATGATGACCGCCCTCTAAATTCGAAGTGACTTGGAACCCTCCTGCATAAGTATAATTATATACCAATTTATATACATTATATATATATATATGCATGAAAAATTTACCGGAGGAAAGAAAAGGAGGTTATATGTAAAGCGGTCATTGTCTCAATCCACCCTCAAGAGGACCGTCAAAAATTGACTTAGGAGAGGGAGCTTGTTAGTGGGGACTAATCCAGGGACAGCAAAAAGTGCATGTTAATGTTAAAACAAAGAAAGTTATGGTTAAGCAAGTATAGCTGCTCCTTGCTTCAAACCAAAGAAAACCAGCGTAATAACTTTCTGTGTTATACCACCATCAGATGAATCATCTCATGAGTTTTCTATTCCAGGTAGATTTCGTATCTGCAATAATGATCCTATAGTAAGATGGCATTTGTGAAATACAAAAACGGATAATTATCACAAAACATGGCTATCGGCAAGTCCATGTAGTGTTCCAGTTTCACAACAGAAATGGCCTCCGAAATTCCATGGGGACCTAACGCAATCATGTTCCTTGTGACCAATTCATGTGACAGACAAAAGTAACATTTAATTTAAACAAAGCAGCTCAAGGCTTCTTTTCGCTTGTTCTCCTACGTCGAATCGGTTATGTTTCGAAATGAAACAGCCTATTAATTTCATATACTTATCTAGTAAAATTTTCAAACGATAGTCGTAGTTCTGGTATGATATTAATATCCAGAGAGACCAAGTTAAAGATTATTGAGAATAACGAGGGCCCAAAAGAGAAGGAAAACACAAAATTGCAAGCGAGGTGCGGCCCCCCACCCGGAACATGTGAATAAATTGTTGGAAAATGTGCAAGGACTTGATAGAATATGACATTACCTTATCTAGAGGGGTTTTTGATGCTTTTTGTCCTCGATAAAAACCTGGTAAGGGCGTGGCTTTGAAATTAAAGCTCTGTCTTTGTTTTCTAATTCCCGCATCTTTTTCATCCTGTGATCATAAAAGTGTGAAAACATGCCCAATTTACATTGAATAATAGAATCGAAATAATATATACACGCACTTGGCAACTTTAATCTGAACTGTATGGCCACCAATAGGAAGGAGTTTAATAGGTTGAAGCATACCTTTGATCTTGTTTGAAGGCTTGTTCTTTCTGCCTCTTTAGCATTTGATTTCTCCTCCAATTTCTTAGAAAACTGAAACACATTGTACCAAGAGTTCTTAACTTGGTAGGATGAAGTAATATAATATTCTTCAAATTCCTAAGTCATTTTCAAATGAATTCATGAGGAAGAGGAACAAAAGGCCAGGATTCCAATGGCTACCTCTTTCTTCTTCTCTGCCTTTTCATCACTTTTGAAGCCTAAGGAAGATGGGGCTGCCTTAGCAGTTTTCTTATCCATAGTAACTGCTTTGAAAGACCTACAGAAATATACAGTACAACACTGACCTATGAAAACACTGAGCTCCCATCTTAAAGAGCACTAAAGCAATGATTTTAATGATGTAAAGAATACATATCACATTCTCTCATTCATGCACAAGTGTTTAGTAAAGTAATATCATGATATCAAACCAGAAAGAGTACTCATTGGAAAGCAGGAAAGGTAATTTGAGATGTCTATGAATTTGTAAGCAAGAGGTAGGATTAATTGAGGGAGCAATGCAATTTAGAATTCAAGATTGAGTCTATGCAAAATATTAAAAGCAGTTGAATCAATACAGATAACATTATATGGAAATAAGGTAAATTCATGGTAGTTAAAGTCAGACTGACGGCAAGCTTTCTTCCAATTTGAGCCAAAGAAAATATCATGATACTTCCAAAGATATAACAAATCATTTAGGACTCCATCTAACAGTTTAAATTTTTGAATTATATCATAGTATCTAAGTTTTCATGATTGAAAAAACTAAGATTCAATCTATGAAAACTCACTTATTAAATAATATTTCAGTGCATGGTGGAAGTAAATCTATGCATGTTCACATTTTAAACTCAATGGATATTCATATGTGAGGGTGTATCAAAGATATAACAGATTATTTATAAGTCCCATCCAATAGCTTAAGCTTCAATAAATACAATAGAAAGTTATCCATGAAAATGATTATACAAGAGATTATACATATCCACATGCATATTTCCTGAAAAGAATTGGTCTCCTGCTGATTTTACCATTTTAAGACTTCACTTATCTCAGTTCAGTTGCATACTTCATTTTTTCAGTAAAGAAAATCACACAAGCTTCAACGACAAAGCATCCAATTGATGGACTATTACATAAGCACACAAATGCATGCAAAAACATTGTTAAATGCATTCATATAATATTTTAGAAAATCAGAACATTACCCTCCATTCTCTTTTCTTGGAGTCACTGAACTGGAAACGTTGACCTCTGTTCCTTTTATAGGAACCTGCCCAACCAAATTGAAATTTGACACCAGGTAGCTAAAAATGGCCAAGTATTAAAGCTTGAAAGGTATCTTTGAATGCTTAAACCTAACTTGATCAACAAACCTGCTTTGCTGCCAACGTTTTCTCCTCGGCAGAAGATTTCAGCTGGTTGAAATTGTTTTGGAATGTCTTAAATGCTCGTTTGACTATCTCTTTATCTTTCATTTTCTCCATGATGAATGATGTCCTAACAGTTGTTGAATGAGCTGGTGTGACAGGAGCTGGATCAGAATTTGAAGTATCCATACTAAGAGACATATGCAAGGATTTAGGTGCCACTTTCTTGTTTCCTCCCACAGAAGGACTTCTGCTCTTTGATAATGATGAACCAGTTGCTTTCTTTGTCAAAGACTGTGGTGTGGATGATTTGCTGGAAACTGGCACAGTTTTGGCAACCTTCTGATTGGAAATTTGGGGTGATTTAGCTGAAGGTGATGCTGGTTTCTTTTTTATCATTGCCATATCTCTTATCTTAGTCATTGGAGAAATCTAAATAAAAGCAATAAAACGCATTAGCAGACACAAAAATCAACAAGAACCTATAACAGTTTCCTTGTAAGAAAAGATGAGTTTACTAGTAAAATTGTTCACCTTTTCCGACTTCTTTCTATGATCTAACTTCGCATTTTCCTTGGTAAGTACAGGTTTGCTTTCTGTCTCTTTCTCGAACTTCTCTGATAATTCCTTCATTTCTTGGAACTCCATGGATAAAGCTTCGCCTTCTTTAACAAAAGGAGCTTCTTCTTCAAGCATGTTTACTCCGAGGCCATCTAGTTTGCTACCCAATTCTACTTGATCTCTTTCGACTGATAATTCTTGAACATCCAACTCAGCAGCAGGGTCTTCGTTGTGCTCCTCAACATGGGCAGGGTCCAAGTCACCGTGCAACTGGGTATCTTGCTTATTCCCTTCATCAAAAGTTCTGGATACATCCAATTCAGGATCTGTCCCATGAGGTTTCTCTACGGGATCACCATCATTTTGATCATTTGAACTTAGTGAATCACGATTCGTTTGTTTCTCCTGCCCCAATTGCTCAGCCTTTCTAGCAGCAACCTTTTTGTAACGAGCTTCAAAGTAAGCTTTTTTCATAGCTACAGATCCAGGTGTAGCACACTTCTCAACTTCCTCCATGTACTTATTTGGTGAGAAAGATGACCATTTCTCCCACGACAATGAATCATTCTCAAATCTACCAAAGGAAACCGACACTTCAAGACTGCGATCCGAAGCAGCTGCTGTCTCCCCCATCTGTTCATATATCACAACAGAACCAAAATCCAACCAACAAACAGCAATGACAACTCATTACCAGACAAACAGGTTTGGAATCTTACAATCAAATTTAGGAAATCAATCGAAAACCCAAAAAGAAAAAAGAAAAGACAAACCAAATCTGATAACAGAACAATGGAGAACCAAATCCCAAACAAAAAAAAAAAGGAAGCTTTTTTTAACAGATCAAATGGCAAATAAGCGTGTACCTTATCTTCATCATTCGATGCAGCCATTATTAATTCACCCATTAACACTCTAACAACCAGAACTGAAATAGCACACGGCTACCACACAAAACTGTGAACACTAATTAGGCATTACCATAAAATCAACGAATCCCCACTTGTAAAAGAAACTATAAGAATAATCTACTCACCAAGAAAACAAAAAGAAAATCTCAGAAAGAAATATTAGCATTGAACACGAATACACATGGAGAGACATGTGACTGTGCTTTATAGTAAAGATTCCAATCTAACCGATCTTCTCTCTCCTTATGTGTTTCTTTTTTTACTATGTTAGCACTGTTATATCATCTCATTTCACCATCTTCACAGTAAGATATGTTTCTGGTACTGGTGGGAACTATCGAATGATAAATCCAATCATCAAAAGGAGGAGAAACCCAAAAAAGAATTACATCAAAAGAGAAAAGTTCAAATAATCAAAAAGCGAAGATCACAACAACCCACATAATGATTTCTTAAATTGATTTAGCTTTTTTTGCTAACTTGCCTGTTTATGGTGAAGAAAAACGTTACAGCTTTGAACGACTCGCTTAGACTTTTGTTAACAAAAGATCTCCGCCATTAACGTTGAGCGAAATTAAAACCTCCCACTTCCCTTCATTAGAAATGAAGCAGATTTCATTAATGATGGACCTTACTATTACCAAACTAATAGCAATAGATGAAGCACATGTCATTTTCTTACAATTTATATTGAAGTCAAGTAAATAAAATGAAAAGTGTAGTTGGCCAAATAAATGGGGACTTATTTACGTATACATACACATTCAAGCAAAAATACGTGGCCCGTATTGATTGGATGGACAGAGATATCGTACCAAATTGGCATGACGCTGGAAAAAAAATGAAATCATATTCTCCATTACCAATGATTAGCCTGAAAATTTAACTTTAAGCCTTCTCTTTATGACCCAATAATTCTTGGCACAAAAGCCAAAAGCTATTAAACAAATAGATTGGTTACTACCAAATTGCCCCACCCTTCCCATCCCTTCCTTTTTTTTTGTTTTCATTGTTGCCTCCGTAAAGGTCTTCTTTTCGCTTCCTGTATTGATTAATTAATTTTTAATTTATTAAATATCTGTAATATCAAACAAATATCTATTTATTAAAAATTACTAATTTTATTTATATTTATTAATTATTAAATTTTATTCAAAAGATAAATACTACTAATTTATCATTAATTACTTTTTAAAACTTATCAAAAATAAATATAAAAATTAATCTAGCAAATATAAATAATAAAATATATCTTTGTTTAATATAAATTGTGATTTGTATATTATTTTATATTAATTGTGATTAGTATATTATTAAATTATATTATATTATATTATATTATACATAATTATCTTATTAAATTTAGAAAATTGATGGTTTAATATTAATTAACATAATATTAAATTATATTGTATTTTACATAATTATCTTATTAAATTTGAAAAATTGATGTTTTAATATTAATTAGCATAATATTAAATTATATTGTATTTTATATAATTATCTAAATAATAAGATATTTAATAATTAATATGTAATTAATGATAAATTAGTAGTATTTATTTTTGAATAAAATTTAATAATTAATAAATATAAATAAAATTAGTAATTTTTAACTTTGAATAAAATTTAGTTGCTAACAAATAGAAATAAAATGAGTGGTGTTTATATTTGAATAAAATTAGTAGTTTTTAACTTTTAAATAAAATTTAGTAGCTAATAAATACAAATAAAATGAATAATATTTGTTTTTAAATTATACGTTAATTTACATTATCAATTTTGTTAATTTTAACAGTAATATAATTATTTAATATTATATTAATTCATTTTAAGGCATCTATTTTTCAAATTTAATAAGATAACTACGTAAAATATAATTTAATTTAATATTATGCTAATTAATATTAATAAATTTATTTTATTCACTAATTTACATCAAATAAAAATTTATTTTATTATTTATATTTGTTAAATTCATTTTTATATTTATTTTTGATAAGTTTTAAAAAGTAATATTTAAATTTAAAAATTTTAACAAAATATAAAATAATACACTAATTACAATTAATAAATTTATTTTGTGCATTAATTTATATTAAATAAAAATTTATTTTATTATTTATATTTATCTACTAAAAAATGATAGTATTTATTTACTAAAAAATTTATGTAGATTAAAATTAGATAATATAATATAATATATAAAATAATTAATTATTAATAAATAAAAATAAAAATATTAGTAATCATATTTAAATAAAATTTAGTAGCTAACAACTACAAATAAAATTAATTATTTTATATTTATAAGTAGTATAAATTAAAGAATATAATATAAAATAATTATCTTTTAACAAATAAAAATATAATTAGTGATATTTATCTAATAAAAATAATATATATACTATAAAATATAAATAATAGAGTAATTATAAATTGATAATACTAATTTACGTTTTCAATTTATACACCTAATTTATATTTTCAATTTGTTTATTTTAATAATAAAATTAAGAAATTAAAAATCTAAATTAGTGCACATAATAAAACTATTAATTTATAAATATTGTATTTGCTAATTAATCGAAGTATATCAATTAACATATAATGAATATATTATAGATTTTATATTATGTTATGGATAATATAATGTTTAATATATTATTCTATAAATGTTATTGATTTGACCTTATATTAGTTTGTTGATATTGTTAAATAGAATCATATGATAGAATTATATTTTTTAAATTAGTACCCTAATAAAAATATTGTTTATTGTTTAAAAAATTATAATAAATTCAAAAACCAATTTTTAAATAATTTAAATATTTTTATTAATTCAAAGTATAATTTCATTACCTAAAAACTATTATTTTAATTATATTTTCATCATAATATTTTATTAATATCATTCATATCTTTTAAATTTGTGATTGTAATTACAATTATTAATTATATTATATTAAATAAAGTCTATTAGAATTAACAATTTATGTTTTCAATTTTTAATTTTTTATATAACTATTAATATATTGAATACAAAAGCTAAGATTATTCAATTAGAAATTAATGATTCTAATTTTATCATGATATCAGATAAAAGTGACTCTAACCACAAAAATCATCCAAATTCATAGTCTAAAGTTATAAAGATAAAAAAATAGTAAGGTAAAATGATTTTATCAAATTTCATCTCACTTTTTTACCCGTACAATATCAAATTTATAATTTTTTCAAGTTAAAAAGAGGTACAAAGCTATTACTAATAAGCAGAAAATGAGAGATAATATGCAAAGAGCAGAATGAGAAAAAAAATCATAAGTTTACATATGAATGAAATATTGAATAATGAAAATCCAAATACAAAGCTATAAAGAATACAATGGTTATGCAAAACTCAATTGGAAGTACAAGGAATATAAGGTAAATAGAAAATTTTCTAAAATATTAATATCAATATTATCATAATAATGATTTTTAACACTTACGAACTTAACTTACAGGAAACAAAATATACGAGCTTGTATGTTTTACCTTATATAAGTTGAAACAAGTTTTAAATTATAACTAATGTAGGATAAAAATATTTAAGCATAAACCACCAACAGTTTGCTACTAAAAAGGAAAGATCAAATTACCTAAAACTTGTGTATTGGAAGAATTATTGCAATTATTTACTTCAAACTCAGAAAAAACAAAGGAATTTCAAGCAAATAGCAAGTTATATAATAATTTATTTGCATTCATATCATTAGGTATCAATTTGGACAAAGAACTAGCATCAAATAGAAATAAAGTTTATATATTTTAAGCACAATGATAAATATACCATGACTTATCATAATTAGTACCAATAGATGAGATTCCAGGATATTTTCAATTTTACTTCTATGACTCCATCAATGAGGTGCAAAATAAAATGAAGACAATGAAGAATGTGACTTTATATGAAGAAAATATAAGGAGGCTAATGAAGATTCTAGAAGAAAATCCTTATGTTAAGGTATTCTGAAAACTTAATACTTATAAGTTCTATAATAACTTTAACATTTGGATTAAAAAAAAAGGAATACAAGAATGAATCATCAATATAAAGCTCCAATAGAAGAAGATGTGGCAAGTATACGGGTTGAAGGCAATAACCCAAATTGAGTACTAGATAGAGAAATAATTGTACAAGCTTATTCAAGATAATGATGCAAAGTCAAACACTTCTATGGATGTTATGATGCATTGCAATATCCAATTCTATTTCTAAGAGGAGAGAGTGGATGACATCATGATATCAAAAAAATATAAGACCCAAATAAGAATCAATAAAACACTACAAATGAGGATCAAAGTCTGCAAATGGCAGTAGAACAATAGAGAATATCATTACAAGAGAGGGACAAGGTCAGTATATTATTGTTTAAAATTAAATACATAATCTAATTCATCAAAAATTCAAAATGTCGTTACATGAAAAAATATATGTAATTAATATGAATAATCAAATACAAGTGTAAAGGCATGGAATCCATAAAATATGTCTTGTCATGAATACTATTGCTACCATTTCCAAAGAAGAGAGGATAAACCATCTCTAATATTACTTTCTGGAAGATTATTACAATAATTTATAGTGGATATGTATATCAAATTAGAGATAACAAGACTTGACTTTTATTAAACACAACAATCAGTAATACGTGCTGAACTATACCAAGACATAATAGACAATATCAAAGCAAGAGAGATAAGAGGGAAATAAGTATATCTACAAAGAGCATGACAAAATAGTAGTCCAAGTTTGAGATAGAAAGAATCAGATAGATAAGATACAACATTATTAAGATGCAAGATGGATATCATCATAAGAAGCTATGTGGAGGATATATAAGTTTGAAATTAATGATATTTATCCTATTATTGTGAACCTACAACTTCATCTACCGAACAAGTACACAGTGATATTTTGGCATAACCAGAACTTGCAAGACATACTTCAATGAGATCATATGAAAAAAAATGATGTTGACCAAATACTTTATTTTATATTCAAAAAGTGAATAAGCAAACATGTTATTATGCAAGGAATTTCTAGAGCATTATATTTGAATGCAAAAAATTGAGAGTGGACAAAAAGAAAAACTAAAAATATCATCAGACGTGTAAATGAAACCAACTTGATGGAAGGAAAATATATTATTTAAGGATACTTTTAAATAATGTCAACGATCTAAAGTCATTTGATGACTTGCTTACAGTAGATGGTATGCAATGTTTGACATTTAAGGAAGCTGCTATAATGAGGGGGTTGCTTGAATCAGATAAGAGCATAGAAGAATTCATGAATGAGGTAGCAGTATTCAAGATGTCATCAAAGTTAAGAAGATTGTTCGTAACATTATTGGTATATTGTGAGCCCATAAATATTAAAAAAATATAGAAAGGTAATTTCTAATTGATAGCTAAAGATTATGTTAAAATGCACGAGAACTTGATAAAAACATAAATAGCTTACACTTTGAGTGATATTCAAAAGCACCTGATAAGTATGGGTAAAGATGTTAACTACAAAATAAAGTCACTAGCTTAGCCAAATAGAGATTAATAATAAAGAGATTGCAAAGGAGAAAGTAGTATTAAAACTTAATTTGGAACAAAAATATGTATATATGGTGATAATGAATATACTAAACTCAAGACGCATTGGAATATCTTTTGTGGATGGATCAAAAGGTACATGGAAGACTTTCTTATATCGAGCATTATTGGCTAATCTAAGATCAAAAGGAAATATGGCTCTAGCAACAACAACTTCAGGTGTAGTAGTATCAATAATACTATGAGGAAGGACAACACACTCTAGATTCAACATTCCACTCAATCCAACAGAAATAACATTATGTGATATATCAAAATAGAGTGGCTTAGTAATATTGTTACGTAAAGTCAGTATAATCATATATGATGAAGCACTAATGGCCAAGAAATATGTATGGAGACAGTTGATAGAATGCTCATAAATATAATGAACAATAATCTATTCAATGGAAAAATGATGGTATTTGGAGGTGACTTTAGATAGGTACTGTCAATGGTTCCTAAAGGAACAAGGCAAGAAATAATTAATATAAGTATAGTAATATCATATCTTTTGAATAAAATGAAAGTGCTCAAATTGACAAATAACACGTGAGCTAGATTAAACATAACCTTTAGTGATTTCTTACAAAGAGTGGGGGATGGGGAAGAGCCTGCAACTCATGATGGAAATATAATTATACCAAATGATATGGTGGTATAAGATGATGGAAAAGATTTATGCAATAAGACATTAATATTAAATGTGTCTTCTGATTTTGTTGAAAACTCGATATCATCATAATACATGACAAACCATGCAATATTGGCAACAAAGAATGAATATGTTGATAAACTAAATCAGATGATGATAAATATGTTCCCGAGAGAGACTCAAGTGTACCTTAGTTATGACTATGCAGTTAATGACATCAACACAATTATCAAGAAAAATTTCTAAATAACTTGCAATCAAATGAAATCTCACCGCATAAATTACAATTGAAAATTAATTACCCATTAATACTTTTAAGGAATTTGGATACATCGAATGGATTGTGTAATGAAACTTGAATTGTTACACCCGTAGTTGAGACCCTAGTAGTTTATACGTTAGTATACGGATATCGATCTGTATGCGTATGAGTTTAGCTATACATTGATGATGTGTATGTATGCTTGTATACGTGTATGATGTTGATTGTGATTGTATTTCATGCTACTGTCACCTTATTGGGAAGCGTGACTTCTCGGTTGGATGAGGGACAGTGATTTTGATGTGTTTAGGTTGGTTTTGGAGTGTTTTTCATAGGTTCCGAATGAGTTAGGGGTTTGAATTAGGCATGTCCTACTTTTAGGCATACGATACGGGCGTACGGATATCCATACAGGCGTACAGGCATGAGGAATAGGAGGTATTGAGGTCTTGGAGTCGGTACGGGCATACCAAGAGGTTGTACGGCTGTACCGTTGCTCGTAGGAAAATGTGTGCATCAGGAACTTTAGGGTCGTACGGGCGTACCAAATATGGTACGGGCGTATGATAACTCGTAGGAAAATCAGTGTATCAGGGTTTTTAAGTTGGTACGGGCGTACAGGAGTTTGGTACGGCCGTACCCGACTTAAAACACCATTTTTAAGAGGATAAACTTGGACTTTTCTTTGACTTTCTTTCCTTTTCTTCCTCTTAAACCCTTTCCAACGTCCCTAAACCCTTAGAGATCATCTTCCTTCAAGGTATTAAGCATATCAGAGTTGATTTTGCAAGGTTAGAAGCTTAGAGGAGTGATTAGTCACTAGAAGCTTTACTTCTAACAGGTTAGTGATAGTTTGTATTAAGTTGCTCTTTGCTTCTTTTCTTATTTTAAAGCCAATTGAGGCTTAAAGATTGATGTTTGGGGATTGACTTCCTGTATTTGCTTATTATTTGATGATATGAGCTTGTTATTTGTTAAGTTCAATGATTCTTGCTTAAGATTTTATATGGTACTCTTGCATGTTAGCATATTCATGACATTTGGGATCGTGAATGTCTGAACAGAGCGAGAGAAAATAAGGAAAGGCATACTGGATCATATATTACAAAATTCCATAATGGGATCGTATATTATATTTCCTCCTACGGGAGTTGAGTCTCGAGACATAGGCAAAACAAGGGGCCTACAGGCCAGGATTTCAGATATCATCCTTCGAGAGTTGAGTACCGGTACATAGGGATCCAGCATGGGAATTTATTGTGCACAATAAGGGAAAAAGAAAATGGAAAGAGAGTATCGAACAGAAAGAGAGGGAAGGGGTCAAGCATAGCATTGCATTGTCTTGCCTGTTGTTTGACATGCTTGTTTCTGTTATATATGTGCATGATAGCTAGTGCCACTGAGTCTTCGACTCATCGTTTATCAATTGATGAACACAGGTTCTGAACCTACTGTGGAAGGCCCAGAGTAGTGACTACCAGTGTCAGCAGAGGGGCGGATTCAGCAACAATCCCAATCTCGAGGTGGTCCAGGATAGCCGAGCATGCTTTCTTTTTGTTAGCCTTGTCTTGTGGCTTGTATATATTATAGAGGCAGTAGTGTACTTGTAGTTTGGTGGTGACTTGTACGGTTATTGTAACCAGAACCTTTGTATATTAATGAATTTACTTTTGTTA